>CAIGQQ010029921.1:54351-72676 GCA_903798035.1 Danio albolineatus | reverse complement strand
AATCTCCATGCAGGTCTCATGTCAAGCACTCACTACGCTATCAATATACTGTTACAGGTATTCATTTAGCAGATGCAGAGCAACTTACAAATGAGGACTGCTACATTACTAGTGATTTACTGTATGCTAGGTGGAGAGTAACAGGAAAAGTGCTGTGATAAGAAGATCTGAGGTTGGGCAGAAAAATACAAGCTAGCACAGAGATACATGTGTGACAGAGGCCTTGGTGTGGAAATTAAAAACAACACAAAGCAACACCCAAAATAATCTAAATAGAAAATTAAAAAAAATAGCTGTATACAGTATATATGAAGAGTTTTGTTGCAAAACGAGATATATCCATTTTGAGAAATGTTGGTTATTTGAAATTAATATTTAAGACATTAACAGTCAAGTTTATTCACAATTTCTGTACGTTAAACTATTACTTGAGCTCAGTGAAGGCCAGTGACACATACTCTTCAAATCCAGGATATTTTATATTGAATTTTATGTCCATAAATAGTTCATAAATAAGTCAAAAAGCATGCCAAAATGCAACATATTTATCTTAACATTGTCAAACATCTTAAATTGATTAAAATTAATAAAAACTATACGGAACAGTATATACAAAGATTGATTATTAATAATAAGATTCTGAGTTAGTTAGTTAGTTTTGGCCAGAACGTCCACAATATAACATAACATAACTTTTTCTTTTTTTTCTGCTGGGGCACCAATGGCATTAAGCAGGCATCACTGTGGCATTTGAAGAAAACTTTTGGATCATCAGTGGGAAAATTAACAATAATTTATCAATAGATCGTAAATATTCATAATATTCAAAAACATAATGCCATAATAGACATAATGTGACTATGGCGTGTGCCAGTAATCCAGGCCAGTCCCTGAATGAGAAGGTCGGATAACAATACCGGCTGAGCTGTCAGAGCAAACTAACTGCAAGATGTTTATCGTTCTAACCATCCTTAAACAGGACTAATTGTGATTAGTTATAATATAAATATGTAAGATTAAGTTAGTTAAATAAATTACTTGTAGCTCGTTACAGAAAGAGTGGAGGCTCCTTTCTTTCACACCGCTGCTGAAAACCTGTATGATCAGAGCGGGCAGAGTCGCGACGGCGCAGCTTCTGTTTCACCGAGTCCGCGGATACAAGCTGGCCTTTTCCCGTCATATTTAATGACTTATTTCACTGTCATAATAATAATGTTATTATTATTATTATTATTATCATTATTATTATGCAGCTGGAATCCATGAGGTTTGCTCAACTCTGAAGCTTTGATTCTCTGACTGACAGACGGACGTAGCCGGTGACTGACAGCTCGCCCACAGTATAAACAATTAAATAGCAAACGCTTTTATTTAGCTTATTGAATCCTCTTTTTAAAAACATATGTTTTTTTGTTTTGATATTATCATTAAATCAATGAGCAAACTCGGAGCACTTCGCCGGCGGTGACTCTCCTCCCAGGGGATGCTGCGCTCGCGCATACAGTATTTGTTCTATATATAACAATTCTATAACTGTTATATCGCATTTTGCAAAGAAACTGGTCTGGCGGATATCGCGTTTTGTGAAAAAATACATTTTGTAGTAGGCCTAAAATGTTCATTCTTCAATTGTGTTAATGACAGCAATTCACACATAGATAAGGGAACATCTGAACAGTGATTTCCAATCATAAAATCCAAATGTCAAAAAATGGTGTTTATCGCATTTTGCAACGAAACTCTTCATATGTATATTTATCTTTTTCATAAGTTGTGTATATTGTACTTACTGGCAGATCTGTAAAAGCCACACCTGAAAAAAACAAACAAAACAGAACTGTTCAGTATTGTAGATTAATAAACAACTTTAATCTGAGCTGCTGAAATTAATTTCTAATGTTTTACGCGTTCTTAAGATGCTTAAATAATTTTAAATCAAATAATAATACCTAAACTGTGTCCGTTCTTGGTGTAAAAGCATGTGTTGTTGATGAGGTTGACGCAGCAGCCAATAACGTCGCCCGTAGTGAAGGTTGGACCATACGGTTGGCCAGTCCCTGAGGAGCAAAAGGAGTGTCCGTCGTCACCATGGTAACCATAGGAGTGCTTGTCCCAACCTGAGAAGAAAGAGAGAAATGCCACAATTAAAATGGGCAGCTCTTTGATTCAAAAACTTTACTGATGTTTGGAGGAATCTAGAAAAATCCTGTAAAAGATCCACTAAATCAAAAAAACAAACAAACATTTTTTTACAATGTTATCCAACAATGTTATATATTTTGTTCATGTGTGGAGTTACATTGCCCCAAGTATCACTGTTAAAATTCTGCCTGAATCACCCTGTATACTGTTTTTATTACCATAAAAGCCATAGAAAGCCAACTTAATTCATTATCACTTGCTGTGGGTACTGTCGCAGGAAAATGTCATAATACTTTTAATATTTGTAATCAGAAACATATAGGTAATTCAAAAAACAATCAATACAGGCATTCACAAGACCAAGAGAGAAACGCTTGTGTACTATTAGACATTCCACTCGAGTGGTATTTGTAATATTGCTGTTTTGTTGATTTTGATTGATTCTTTTGTCTGAGTTGACTTTTTTGTTCATAGCAACACCTTGCTTTGACTTTCTGCTTTCTGCCTACATCACTGACATTTTTGTTATTGTTGTGAACAAGCAAACTCTAGCAGTTATATGTATTTATATGCATGTATATGTTATTAACATCTTAAAACGTAATGACAACGTAAGTGTTACGCTTTTAATGGAATAATAAATGCATGAAATGTGTAGAAATTGGTCAATACGGGTGTTACTCTTCAGAGTAAGGAGGGCACAGATTTCGCCTGCTAATAAGGAGTCTTGTTTCTGTCTCTGTCAGAGGATGAGTTGAAGCCAGTCTTAAGCCTGCAGCGTTTGATATGCCATCTGGTGTACAGCATTATGAAATGCTGCTTCTTACATAAATTATGAGCAACATTGATATGATGCTGTAAAGGATATGGTGGACCTTCACTGGTTGAGCAGAAGAATGGTCTTGGGGATTGTTTGTGCTCTACTTAGTTTGTCCACAAACTGTCAACACTGAAATGGAGAAGATGAGACAACAACAAACTACTGAAGGCAGCAAAACTTCAGACACACATGCTTATGATGACTGCATGTGAGAGGAAACCTCAAGAAACTCCAACTCAGAAGTTACTCGCGAGATTATTAATAAGCACAACACAGGCAACAGTTGATTGGACACAACGATTTCTAGAGAGAGTACAATTATCTTTTTTTCCCTTATTTTTTATGTTTAACACACTTTATTATATTTCATATGTATGTGGGACTCCTATTTTGAAAACTGGATAGGCATTAGATCAGGGATAAGTCAATGCAATAGAATCTCATCTGCTTCCAGCTCATCAGAATGCAAAATTCAGGAAGACAGATCAAAAGTTTACGCTTTCAAACCTACAGTTTGACACAGCGCAAATCAGCCCAATCAGAAGAGCTCAGAGGCGGGGCAACTGTTGCAACCTTCTGATTATAGTAGTTGGCATGACAACTGTTTTATTTACCATAATATGGCAGATCAGGTGCACTGTAAAAAAAAAATCCATAATTTTAAATTTAATTTTAAATTTAAGGAAACTTAATTAACATTCGTTATTTTATGGCATATTTCTGTAATTTAACGGCCATTATTTTACGTTTTTTTTCCAGCACCCCAGCTGAGTTGATGTTGTATGATGTATCTTCATGTGCTTATCATAACATATTGTTTTCCTATTTCTAATGGATCCTTTATTGTTATTACATCACATTCATAACATCGCGTCACGTGGACCTTGTGCGGTGCCTCGTTTAAACCCATTCCTGAGTACCACATCAAGTGTTTTAAGAGGCAAAGATGCGTTCAATTTGAATGAGCCCATACTGTGATTTTTCTAGAGTGAAAGGACAGCAATAGACTTCACAAAACTCATGAAAACATGTTTACACAGATGATGATACTAATCTTACCATTGTTTCATACACGATAAACCCACAGAACACAGACATTTTTATAATTTAGCCTATATTTCATCCACAACACACAACTCAGGTCACAAAGCTCACTCTTAACTCTTACCATGAACATCTTTTAATAACTAAAGTATGCTTATTTTGCACCTGTACTTTGCAGTGTAACACACTGTGCGAGCATTAGAAACATGAGCCGTGGGAGCTGGAGCCATTAAGACATCTCTTAGAGCATGAAAGCAGAGCTCATTAATATTCACAACCCTTCCAAATAAGGTCAAAACAGAGATTTTTAGGGGTATACCATTGGGGTCTAAATGGGTTTATAAAATAATTTTTTTCTACTTATATAAGCCACTTACATTCCACATAGACATTTTAGAACAATTGGCTCATTTAGACTACAAAAAGGACTTTATCACTCAAATTTGGAGAGAAAAACCACAGACACTGAACAATGATGATACATGTATCGAGTGCCTGTATTCGTGCATGCTATAAAATGGAGTGTAATTAAAAATTATACACTCCACTGCATGAAGAAACAAAGTCTACATAGGACATTGTGTCTCTGTCGTCCACCTGATGACAGTCTTATTGGGCAGGATTTGTCCTTCTGGCTGTTTTGAAACTAGTACTGCATTTATGACAGGTACAGTTAGGGTTTTTTATAGTCCTTTAAAGGTTAGATTCACCCTAAAGCTCAGCTGGACAAGCCTGCGCACATTTTACAAGACCATTTGAACAATTGAGTAAGCCTCGCATTGCCTCAAACCACCAAGAGGAGTCGTCTGTCTGCATCACTGGCTCGTCCAATCTGACTCAAAAACTTGTATGTTGGCACTGGCAGACCATCATGATTAGTGCAGGATAAAAATGGTATTACGCAAGCAATTATATTTATAGTCACTATTTGAAATGGAGTAAACAAGTGCATTCTGTGAATGACAGACTGGACAGACGCATTAAAAAAAATGGAAAAATGAAAGAGAGTAAAGCGGTGGCTGATGGGGGCTTGTTGTGCGGTATTAGATTAATCTGCAGAGCAGTGCGGGCAGGGATATTACTGCTAAAGCAGAGCTCAGTGTTCTCTTCATGCTAATGAAATGGGCAGAGCTCCAGTGTGGGATCAGAGACACAGAGGTCAGCGGGGCGCATAAAACCATTACACTCCAACTGCACACATACCAACACAGGCAAACATACACTGTGACAATGCACCATTTATTTTCACATGATGAATCATAAGAGGGATGGTTTTAGCAATAAGCAAAAAAAGCAAATGTCCTTATAAGTTAAGCTCAATTTTATTTTGTATTTACATATATATTCAGAATATTGTTTTTGTCACAAAACATTTAATCACAATCTAAAATTTGATTAAATGTGTTCCTGTGTGTAATACATTTATTATAGATTAAAGTTTGATATATGGGACATTCTACCAGAAACTTAGCAAAAATGTGACCGGGCCTGACCTTTAACCCTGTAAAGCCGAATGTATAATATTTGATACACAAGTTAAGACCTATATAATATCCGCCTGATCAATTCTTTGTTTAATAATCTGTTGTATCTGATTTGATATACAACATGGTATATCAGGTAACAGGTAAAAACAAAGTGGAAACGGCCTAAAATGTTTTCTGTTGTCAAAAAGTTATGAGCAAAATTGTTTTCTTGTAATTAAAATGAACAATATTGTGATCAAAAAGTTGCAGACGCCTGAGGTATTAACTGTGAGGCAAAATAAATAACATGAAAAAATGCATATGGCAATTTTTGGGGGGAATTTTGCAAGATGGTTTAAAAAACAAGGTAGAATTTTTTGCCTATTTTGTGATATTTCAGGTCTTATAGGGTTAAGCTTGTCCTTTAAATCATACAAAAACAAGCATAAAATCATACAATTCAATGATAGGATACATCTTTCACTGTCAGCTTCTCCTTTATCAAAAGATGTCTTCCTCTGAGTCATAGTCTTAAAGGTGAATTGCACACATTTTATGTTAAATGTAATGCAAATGTGACACGACCTACAAAAAAATATGAGGGAAATTGTAAAATAGTATTTATTTGTAGAATTTATTTATATGTTTTTAATCAATTGATTTGGATGATAACAACTTAAACTTACTATTTCTGAAGTTTTATTTATTTTTATGACAGTTTTTAGCATAACAAAACTATTAAAGCTGTAGGTCCAATTGGGCTGAGGACAATGAGAAAGTTTGTAAATTAAAAAAAAAGGGCTTTTAATAAAGAAAAAACAATCTGAGAACCAAATGAATGACATGTCCTTTACAGAGCAACTCACAGATATAAACCATCAGCCTATTTTAGAAATGTATGGGATGAAATACTTTTTATTCACTGTATTTAGATTTTTATTTCAGGGACAGATAATGTTTGTTTCTGGTAGAATGTCCCATATTTAATATTATTTATACATACATTATACAGCCTACACAATAAACATGTGCAAACGTGGTCAAAATAACTCATGTTTTCATTTGTTGGGATTGAAAATCAGGGTTATTCCACTGAATTGTAATTTCTTATCTCTTTTGGGGTTGAGTTTTTGCATTGACTAAAAATCTCATTTTTGTAACGGTGTTCAAAACGTTTAAATTAGGAAGAAATGCCATCCAAAGTTTACAGAACAAAGCTATTATTTTATTATTAAAATTAATAAAACATTTTATTTTACACTTAAAAAAATGTTTTACTTATGCACTGTAAAAAATGATTTTCTTACTTGGATGTTTTGTCTTGTTTCCAGTCCAAATATCTAAAGAATTTTAAATCATAAAACATCTTCTTGAGAAGCAGTGGTGGAAAGAGTACTATAAAATCATACTCAAGTAAAAGTACCATTACTTGCCCAAAAAAGCAGTGCAAGTAGAGTAAAAGTATCTGTAGTAAATATTACTCAAAGTATGAGTAGACCTTTTAAAAGTACTCAAGAGTAGTGAGTGGTGAGTATTACACTGTTGAAAAGTTTATGCGTTTACAGAATATTACGTTTACACATCCCTGCACAAACAACATGTGGTGTATTCTTCCTATTTTGTTCCTTCTTTCCAACCTTCCTTCAATTATTTGTTTGTTCTCTTCTTCCTTTATTCATTCGCTTGTTCCTTCCTTCGTTCAAGCGTTTGTTCACTTATATTTTTGTTCCTTCCTACATTAGATCTTTTTGTTCATTCACTTGTTTGTTTGTTCCTTCCTTCGTTAGTTTGTTTGTTCAGTCCTTCTTTGAATTCTTCCTTCATTCGTTTGGTCCTTCCTTCTTTCCTCCCTTCATTTGTTTGCTCATTCTTTCTTTCATATTTTTGTTCCTTCCTTCATTAGGTCCTTTGTTCGTTCGTTCCTTCCTGCTTTCCTTCCTTAGTTTGTTCTGTCCTTCATTGAATCCTTCCTTCATTTATTTGGTTCTTCGAGTCTTCCTTCCATTCCTTGTCGGGTCCTTCCTTTTATTTGGCCCTTCCTTCCATTCTTCATTCGTTTCATTTAGTGATTGTTTAAGGTTGTTTGGTGATTTCAGTCATCATACAGTTGACATCCATAATTTTCAGTGACATACAGTCTATAAAAAGTCTCTGGATCATTGCGTGTAAAGATTTTGGTCATCTTCTTGGACATTTTTAATGTTTCCAAAAGGTTTGCTGCATTTATAAAGCGCCCATGTCTTGAGGTTGGACAGGAATCACAGAACTGTTTTTTTTTTTACTTTAGACAATGACCATAGACAAGAAAGAAATAAAGTAGTGACTGCAGGTTGAAGGAAAGTAGTGGAGTAAAAGTACCGATACTGCACTAAACATGTACTCAAGGAAAAGTAAAAGTCCACATTTATAAAACTACTCAGTGAAATTACAGTTCCTGAGAAAAACTACTCAATTACAGTAGTTTGAGTATTTGTAATTAGTTACTTTACACCACTGTTGAGAAGCAAATAATGTTGTCTTGTTTTAAGAATAATATGGCAATATTAAGTGAGTTTTTCCTTAAAACAAGCAAAATAATCTTGTTTTTCCTGTTGACATTAGATTATTTTGCTTACACCACTGGCAGATTATTTGGCTTGTTTAAAAACAAAAACAAAACAAAAGTTAAAAAAAACTAAATTTTTATGTAATTTTGCTCAAATTTAATTCTTACAAATAAAATCCAAAGCTAAATCCTCTAAAGCTTTTTTTTTTCAATGAACAAGCAATTATCAAAAATATTACAAAACATAAAACATCAGACCTAAAAGAAACATAAATTTGACAACATAAACTGAAGAATAACCTAAACCGAACATTCATTATAACAGCTAATGAACCCCCAACAATCAGAGAAAGAATATCATGCTACTGGCATTAAACAAACTAGAAAACACATTGTCCACCCTACATACGCTGGTCTACATTTCCACTATATTCCAAAGCGCTCTGAGACAAAGAGTGGTTTAAGCGGAGAGCACAGGGGTCAATGAGCACACACTAGTTTTAGTCAGCACGCACATGCCGAATTGGCTAGTTGGCTCCAAAGCATTTCAATGGCCTCGGGCACAGTGGAGAAGCTAACAAGCAATTGACAAAGTCACTTCGTTTGTCAGAAAGGTCACAGGAGAGTGACATGAACCCAACTTTACCCAGATCATTACATAAAGTGGGGGAAACATGTATTGAACACGTCATGTTTTTTTTTTCCTGGGAATAATATTTCTAAACGAGCAGTTGACATGGAATTGAACCAGATTTTGGTAAAAACTCAAACAATACAAACATAAAAATAAAACAAAACAAAAAATATATATATTATTAAAATTGACAATGACACAAGGAGAATGTACTAGACTACTGAATCATATTTAATACTTTATATAAAAGGTGATGGCAGCTGAAAGATGCCTCTTATATGGAGAATGAAGTCACATGAATTGCTCAGGTGTGAGTGTAAAAACCTTGATGAGTCTGTGAGTCTTGTCTATCAAATCTGATTTTCTATTGGATTCAAGTCAGGGGATTCTATAGCTTGATTTTCTTTCTCTGAAAGCATTTGCAGGGCTCAACAATTAGAACTGCCTGATGGCCCAGGGCCATTGTGAGATACGCTTGGGACAGTAGACAGGATCATTACTGGCCTGCTTGGGCCAGTGCTGCCTTGTTACTGAAGTTTAGTTTGCCTGCGAGAGTGCGGCTATTTGTCAATTGCTTGCAAAAACAGTCTTAGGCCCCGTTTACACCAGTGCGTTTTCGTTTTAAAACGCATAAGTTCTGCTACGGTTACGCCATCCGTCCACACTACGCCGGTGTTTTTGAGCCGCGAAAACGGAGCGTTTTGGAAACGCTGGAGAGGCCGTTTTCATTTTAAAACGCTGCTGCTCCATCTCAGTGTAGATGGGGGAAAACGAAGACCTTTGAAAACGGAGGCGTGGCTGCTGAGATCCGCTACGTGATTGGGGCGATCCGCTACGTGATTAGGGCTTTTTGGTCATTGCGTATCCTTCCCTTATTCGTCAAGCGCACATGGCTACAACGGCAGACCAGCCTTCACTGTAAACACTGTATTTTCGACAGCCATGGATGTTTTATATTAATTTGTTACTTTAAGTAACAACTCAACCTCATCGTCTGTCCTCATAAAGACCTCTCTTGCTTTCTTTACCATCGCGTTCATCGTTCAACCAGCGTTTGTTGACTAACAATAACCAAATGCAGAGCGAGACACGTGCTTCCTGTTTATACTTGAACGCGCATGTCCAGAGTGCGCGAATGGTCACGTGATGTACGTTTCTGGTGGTGTAGTGTAGAGGGACATCTGTTGAGAAACACTTGGGTGAAACGCTAGTGTGGACGCGGATCGTTTTCATGCTAAAACGCCATTTTAAAACTAAAACGCACTAGTGTAAATAGGGCCTTAGAATGGAGAAACAGTTTGCGAACAGTTTGTGATGTTGTAAACACCATATTGTTTTTCAGTTCCTCTTATTTGATTGGATGTTGTGAGCACGTCATTTTTTTCCCGTAACTAGGTAACAACCAGTACAGCGAAGAGACAGCGACATGGCGGCACCATCAAATTATGATGCTAACGTCTTGGAAGCAGACATTTATGTGGGTACAACACAACGGAAAAAAAATGAAGTGAGGTTTTGCACAGTTTGCCGTCAGTTTGGCGAGTCAGCCACCTTTTGTTAAATCATTTAGAACTGCAATTAAATACATGCACCTTTTTCCATACTGCTCTTTTTGTTTCCATAACACTTTGAATGTAGCTCATACACTTTCTAAATTCACAGATGTTATTTTTGACACATTGATTAAAATATGTGCTATTAACATTTTTTGTTGTTGTTGTTGATGGGGCCAGTGAAAATTTTGGCAGGGCAAGTAAAAATCTGAACCACTGGCCGACCCAGCTAGTCGAAAAAATCCTTAGCGTTGAACCATGAGAGTTGAGAGTTTCCTTGGCTGTGTTTTGGATCATTGTCTTGCTGAAATGTTCACTCTGGTTTTATCTTCATCATCCTGCTAATGTAGATGTTGGACTGAAGCAGCTAATATTCATTTACAATGGTGAAGAGCAGAGGGTTGCTGAATAATTGCTGAGCGATTTCAGCTACTGTCTGGGCTTTACTGCCTTTCTACACCCCCCTTCCTTCATGTGTAGAATACTTTTCCATGTGTCATTTCATTTTATTACACATAACTTAATTTGTAAACTAATTAGACTTGTTTTCTTTGCATATATGGATTTCTTTGGTTGTTACCAACATCCGGTGAAAATTTCAAGTCAACATTTTCCTTTAGAAAAATGTTTTCTGAGAAAAATGGTGACATTTTCAATACTTATTTCTAATATTTGTATCTAATATTTAATTATTGTATCTTATATTTAATTAAACAAACCAGCAGCAAATTAGCATATTTTAATGATTTATGTAAGAGACAATGAAGACAAATATATCTCGAAATATTATATATTGTAATATTTGCAATATTATTTCACAGTATTATTGTTCTTTCTTTAATTAAAATCATCAAAATGCTTTTGGATGACAATTAACGTTGATTTCAGCTGACATCAATTATATAGGAAAAGCATCTAACTAAGTAAGCACTGATTTATAGCTCAATCAAACAGAGAATTCATAGAGTCGGATGTGCTTCACATCCCTAAATGAATTCTGATACTTTAATTAGTGTCTGCTTAGACATCATATCTTCATTAGCATCAGCTTAACTAAAGCTAAAGCCAATTCACACTATCAGCTCAATTCAGTGCTTAAATGAGCAAATAGATTTGATTAAATTTTAAATAGCCTCTTACTACTAAATGACCTTTATTTTAATCAGCTTGATGACTCAAATCATACAAGTGTCCATAATAAAAGGACAACTGAATTACATTTTTTGTGAATATAAGCATGTTCCATATACTACAAGTCAGACTTTTCAGTCACATTTCCTTTTTAACATATTTCCTTATGATAACACAAGCACATTTCATTTAATATATATGGTTATTGTGCTGATTTTCGGGTAGACATTTAAATGAACTGGATCAACTGACGTCCTCAAGCGTGTGAATGGATGCTCGGTGAGAATGAAAATAATTTCTCTGATTAATTTTAGCTTTTAGCTATGAATAATTTGTAGGCTTTGTGATCTCAGAAAATTCTGGATGCCAGGTAAAATCCATTGAGGGAAACCGTTAATGAGATCTAGGTCTCCTCTCCTTCCTCTCCTTCCCTTTGAGGACTCAGGAGAAAGAAAAAAAAAAACACATCACAAAGTTATTTCCTGAGATTGAGGTGCACTGAAAGAAAAACCCCGAGATATCTCTGTATATGCAAGGTCATTCTCACAGCTAGTGTTTTTCAGGACACGTTGAGGCATGTTCCTTCCCTGAATTACAGTCTGACTGCAATAGAAAGATATTAAAAAGTGTAAGAAGGGAAAAAAAGAGGAAAATAAATGGTCTTAGGCTACAAAACCAGTCAAAAGTGAATCTTAAAGCTGGCGTTTTCATGAAGGGATTCATCAGTGTGTAATGAAAAAGTAATAATGTCTCCTTTAATCTTCCAAGCTCTTTCCTTTAAACAACTTTACTTTTTGGCTTCACAAATCCCTCCCATCCAATCAAAAGCCTCCATTCTGGTATGTAATGAACGTCCACTTTTCACAATACAGATAAAATCAAGTCCCTCCCTACTTTTTACTTCTCCAACAACATAAAGATACTTTTAATAAGGGATTTTTATTTGTTTTGGTGGGGTACAGAAACGCATTGACCGATCTGTTCATCTACAACTTGCACTTCACCATAAGTCAAGCTGACCACTCAATAACTTCTTTTAACTTGGTATTAGCATGTGTTTTCAGTTACTCAACCACAAAATTATATTATATGTTATATTTTTTAATTATAGCCTACTTCTTGCATTTTCACACTAAGTCATTTGTATAAGTAAATTAAGTATTTTGCAATTACAGTGGTCCCTCGTTATTCGAGGGAGTTACGTTTTAAAAATAACCCGTAATATGCGAAATCCGTAAAGTAGTGCGCTTTATTTTTTACAATTGTTATAGATGTTTTAAGGCTGTAAAATTCCTCACTGCACACTTTATACACTTTTCTCAGACAGGCATTACCATTTTCACACTTTTCTTTCTTGTTTAACCTCTCAAAGTTCAATCCTTTGTAGAAAAATAAGTCCAGTATTGTAGAATAAAAACCAACGATCAAAACCATTTGATCTTCATTTATTTATTTTGTAATGGCGTCTTACAGCTGTGTCATTTCTACTTTGCTTTAGCATGTGCAGAAGTTTAACTTTTTGTGCGATGGTTTGGATCTTCCTCTGCCTTTTGGGTGCTACCGCAGGTGCCTTTGACGGTGCAAAACGTTTCCTCGCCATTGTGAGGAGAAAACTTGCAAACATACACTACTGCACGTCAGAGTCACACTGCTAGCGATTGAAGATTTATGTAAATTTGGCAAGCTGAAAGCATTCTGTACTGTACAGGAGATGGAGGAGATTGATTGACAATGGTCTAGAGCAGGGATGGCCAAACCTTTTTGTATGAAGGGACATAAACCAAATATCATTTACAGCTGTGGGCCGAAGACAACTATAACAAACTAGTTTACATTAAATAGAAAACATTACTTTGAATCATTTTAACTAATGCAATATAGCTTTATATGTATATCACATTCATACATAGTGGAGTTCAATGCTGAATACATTAGTCAAGCAGAATCTGCCTTTGCCTTGATTTGCTCACCAAAGTCCTCTACCAATCGGGTGACAGTATGTACATTTAAACTAAATCTGATTAAATGACACCATTTGAATTGAAAGTTTTAATTTCAGTTAGCTTAACAATACAACAAACAAATGAAAGGTCAAATTAAGTTTAAAATGACAATTTCTAAACCATCCCCATCATTCTCCCTCTCTTCTAAATTTGGATGGTTGGCCAAATCAAAGTTTAGCATGCGCCAACTTTGGCCCGCGGGCCTTAGTTTGGGCTCCTTTGGTCTAGAGCCAGCAAGGAGGCAGAACACAACGCGCTGTAAAAAAAATAAAATAAATAAAAAACATGTCAAATCGCTTAAAAAATATCTGCGAAAAATATAGCGAAGGACAACTGTACCTTTTAAATATTTTTTTGTGCAAGAAATTAGGAGACTGAAGTGAATTCAAGTGTTCTTGAATGCGGCTTTGCATAAAATAAAGTGATTATCAGCACAAACATGTTTTTCCTTACAGTAGAAACCAGTTAAAGGAGACTTGCTATTAACGCTTATACTCATTTGAAATGTTTTGCTTTTGTTTCTATAAAAAGCAAAATGTTGAACTGGTTTAAATGTAGAAAACGTCTAAATGTGAAAACTGTATCAGGCACTGTACTCATTGGACACAAAGGAAGTTATATGTAAGCCATGATCTATTTTTTTTTTACCTGATGAAGACCATGTAGGTCAAATCGTTGTCAAATTAAAAACATTTTTTGAGAGCTAAAGTAGCAGTGTGCCGATTCTCTTTTTTGATTGCCATTTTAAATGCACAACATGGATGTAAAGAACTACCCGACACAAAGCATAGTTGCCTCCATGAAGTGATTACAGTGCTATTGATTATATTGATTGTTATTTGTGCTCATTAGCCAAGCTATTGATAAGTTGAAACTTGTTTTGCCCTTTGCATCGCTAAAGTCACAGGGAGTATGCATGATAGAAATTGTGTGTGTTCGTATAAATGACGCAGGCATATCTAACAGCTCATTGTAACATGTCAGCTACCTAATATTTGTGAATATATTTGAGTTGGTCGATCCCCATCAGCTCCAGGTGTAGCACACGTCAGAATCCTCGAGACCACACAAACGAATGAAGGCTTTGGCAACAGTCACTGAGTTTCTATGGTTACTAATGTTTAAAGCAAGCGCATTTATTTCAAATTGTGATCAAACCTGACTGGACTACCAGTGTAGTTATTTAATGTAAACCTTGTAGTCAATCAGAATCAAGAACTTCAACAGACAATGGAATAAAGGCAAGTGTTTTTGGGAAGTATTTTACAAAGATCAGATTTGGAGGAATATTACCTGCACTTTCTTGATATTTGATTTCACTACTTTAAAAATATACTCAATATTTTATAAGTGTAGACATGTTTCACCACAAAAAAAATGTCCAAATACATCTAAACATGCTTAAAGAAGACCTTTAGCCCAAAGTATACTCATAGGGCATCCATTATAGTCCATGTACTGTCCTCATGACACTAATTTTATCATCAAGAGAGTCTGCAGATATCTATACACATACAGCCCAATTTTTCTGTCACCAAAGAAGGTGTATGAACAACAGCGTATGTCCAAGCTGAATGCTAAAACAGAACAAGCTCACTAGATGGTTCTGTGCATGTGTTGAACTCATTCACCCATGCTCATCTACGACTTGAGTATACTGTTACCGGAAAGACTTAAAACCGGGCCTTCAGTGAACACGGAAGCACAAACGCACACTAACTCACCAGGCAGTCTGTTCATGTTGACCCCCTGGGCTGACAGTCCAATTCCCATGTACCTGCAAACACCAATGGTAGAGGACAAATGTTAGCTTTACTAAAAATAACAACACTGCAAAACTCTGAAAATGCACTTGAACTAAACATTATACTGCTGATAGAGCCGGGGCAGTTGGTTGGTTCTGGTGGGGTCCTAATAGTATCTCTGGGGGCCCCATAACGGAACGGGCCGTTAGAATCATCCTAACTCCCCCCTAAAATATACCCTTAACATAAAAATTGGGGAATCATAAAAATTTGGGAAGATGCTTATATACATAGCAACATGAGGTTTTGGGACAATTAAATTTTTGGGATGCACTGGATTTTTGGAAAAAATTACTGAAACTTTTTGTCTGAAAGATAAAAATGCTACAAAACATGTTGCAGCAGTGTTCAGCACACTAGTTTACCTTACTCTAGCGATAGTCATTGCGCAATATGTGCAAATGACTTTCAGAGAAAGCGATGTACAGCACTATAAAAACCTCAATCATTTCAATAGGTTATGCTGTGCAAGAGCGGTTTGTTGCCTCTCAGACTAAATAGCAAGAGCCGCAGAGCACATAAGGCTGCACAATGGCTGTTTCTCAATTCCAAGAACGCAGAGAACGTGTTCTTGTGGAGACCGGTCTTGCCAGGTCACATTGGAAGAAGGAACTCTGGAGACCGCGAGGACAGAGAACACGTCCTGTGAAAAATGAGATGCTGCGTTCTTCCTGATGGTCACATGACCCTCACGCATCTTTAACCGAAAATTATTTAAACATTACAGCATTCATACAAAGAATTGTTTCCCTCCGTTTCACAATATATACTCTGCATAAAGACTTTACAAATATACCCTGCACAACACAAATAACACAGATTTTAATACAAATTTTAACAAATAAACACCCTTAATATGTTTATGCCTTTAATATGATTTTCACGGTACTGTTTACATTCACCGTCTCATTTAGGGAAACTCCTGAGGTAAATACGTTATATCTCTGAACTTATTCAATAAAATGCTGCGCTTCCCACCTCCAGTCGCAATGAATTCACTTTCAGAGTGAGTTCGGTGCTCAAGTCTGCATCGGTGCGTCCTCGATACCGAGAACACATCCGGGAGCTTTCATGCATCCTCCGTTCTTGCGGTCTTGAGTATTGGAACTGAACTTTGGCAGTTGATGATGACGTTACACGAGGACGCAAGACCGCTGAAGAACGCATATTGAGAAACAGCCTATATATTGTTTCAGCATCGATATCGAAATGTGATCATTCGCAATAGTCACATTGCAGAATATGCTAGATTGAGTTTGTATTACAATTCATCATTTGCATGTGTTTTTGATGCCAGTGACTGTATAATGATTTCAAAAACACTGGTGTATTGAATTGTAACTTTGTTTACTTTTATTGAATTATTTTTATTTTTATCATTCAGTTACTGTACTTGAATACTGTTTCACTCCGTAAACGATAAAACACTTTATTTTAATTGCAACTTTTTCTTGATTGTATTTATATATTGTTACGCATAAAAATACTCCCAACACATGCAAATACAGAAATGCACTGCAAATAGCACAGACCATAATGAAAACATGTTAGGGGACCCTAAAAAAGTTTATAGATTGTTTATTAGATTTACGAAGATGCAAATAGTAAACATTAATTCATTAATTTCTGACTAAACACGTGCATGAAAATACTCACAACACATGCAAATACAGAAACGCACCGCAAATATCACAGATAACAACAAAAATGTGTAGGGCGACCCCAAACATTTTACAGACTGTTTATTAGATTTTATGGAGATGCGCTCAGATGCACTGCTGAATCATCTCAATCGATCAAACATTATAAATTCTTTCCAAATAGAGATATTAAGTCATATCGTGAAGTTCCATTCATATCGCAATATACTGCATATTATAAAATAAAAAATATGGCAATTTTTGATTTTTCCAATACCGTGCAGCCCTAGAGCACCCCATTGACTAGATTGCAAATATGCCTCAATTAAAGCTCAAAATAGCTTAATATTCCGCTCTGATATTCTGCTTAAGTACACCTACGTGTATCTATGTATGAACTGCACATTCACCAGAATAGCAAAGTTTGTTCAAATTGCTCAAAAAAAATGACACCCTCTCTACTTAATCTAATTTTACCGTCAATAAAAAATGGTTGTTTTATTAGGTGGTGTTTTGAATAAAATGTAAAAAGTCTTACGATATTTTTACAATAGTCTTACAATATTTTATTTTATTTTTTATTTATATTATATTTTATTTCATATTATTTAATAAAATAATAAGTATTTTGTACAAAGCATTTTTGGTTTTGGCCCAGAATTTTCATTTTGGTACTACATCTCTAGCTAGAATCTCAAAAGCGTTGAAATATTTAAAGAATAACCAAAACCAGTAGTTTTTCTGCCGATCAGTTTGAGAAAATTCCCATGAACAACTTGAACACAAATTGGACGTTTATTTGATCAACTGTTTTAATAACTTCTGATCATGTAATGACCCAATTTTTCCCACTAAATTTCACATTTAAATCAGAACAGTGGTAAAGTGATCGCTCATTTACATTGCATTCAAAATAACTGACAGTGTAAAGGTGTGCATACACCTGACAGGGTAAAACTGCAGAGATTGTCAGCAGCATAATATTTATTGCCTTTGTCAATATCAATGTATAAAGCACCAAAAGCAGTCCCTTTTCCATTGACATAACTACAGTGTGGGTTTTCTAATCAGTGTCCATTTTCGGACTGTTCCTAGATCAAAAGGTCTAGAAATGATAAGGGTGTTTAAGATAGTGATTTTGCTCTGTATGTCTACATGTACAACTGCTCATGAGTGAGAATCAAAGGTATCCTTTTTGATTTATCTTTACAGATGCAAGAATCAGTAGTTCACAGTCTGGATACTGTGAACAGCAAAAGAAGGATCACATTAGGCCAGCACGATGAATTGATTTTAAACCGCTATTGCTATTTGAAAAGGTGCGATTTTCAAATCACAAAAGCTGTGATTATTTCGATTATTACTATAGCGAGCTTGAGTAATTAAACCGAACGTTACTTAAAAAGCTGTTACAGCAGAGCCCACGAGCCTCTATTTCACTGCAATGGAGATGAAATGAAAGCTGTGAACTCTATCTCTGCTCTGCTTCTCTCTCTGTGTGTGTGTGTGTGTGTGTGTGTGTGTGTGTGTGTGTGTGTGTGT
>CAIGQQ010029921.1:11723-47646 GCA_903798035.1 Danio albolineatus | reverse complement strand
CACACACACACACACACACACACACACACACACACACACACACACACTACAAACGTACATACATGTGCATGCTCCTCCCCTGCTCACACGCTCAGTCTATTTATACATCATGCCATGACCACACCATTCCGGGAGCACAGAAGAGCCAGAGAAGAGGACCCTGGGTGATTCTCTCCTTCTTTAGATGATTGTCTGTCTGTCTGTCCCTCCCTCTGTTTCTTTGCCAAACACGTTTAATACAAAAAAAAAAAAAAAGAATAAACACACGCACAAAAATGCCTTTCATAGAGTATCCTCCTCTGCAGTGCATAAACATAGGTCTGCTGCATCTTGTAGCGCTGCTTTAATCCAATGTAGGGCATGTAATTTTATGGTATGTTCTGCATTAGCGGCGCTTTATTTACATGCCTCATTTTCTCTTGTTTTGTAATAGGGTGAGCCAATACTCTGTTAATCCTTTAGGATCAACTCATTTGCGGTGTTGACACAAGGGTGAACACTAACATAAACACAGTGTGTTTGCATGCGCAATCTTACAATTATTATACTTGACTTCAATGGCATGTAGGGTCAAACAAGAGCCTTAAACGGAGAGTATAATATTTGTTTTGTTATAGATTTAACCACTTAGATTTATAAACAAATAAGCAAACAGATATGGAATTATTTTGATAGTTTTGTGTATTGTTGTCCAAGTAAATACACTCAGTTTTGTCAAGATATTTACCTTATATTTCAACAATAGCATATAATGTTTTTAAAACGTTAGACACCCTATAGAATGAGAAAAATATTTTTATAATTACCTATATTTCCTGGTACCTATATTTTTAGGTACCTTACACACATTTCAGGAAAGGGGAAGAGAAATTTAAGTATTTCTTATTACATCAAGTAATACTAATAACATTAACTGTAAAATTTTATGCATGACCAATTTATGCATGACCAATGCAGGTACCTATTTAGGCACCATAGCAATAAATAAATAAATAAAGACACTTTAACTAAAGTTGTTTTATTCAAAACTTTTTGAAAATACGTAAATTATGAAAATTAAGGAAACACTGCATTAAAATGTTGAAATTTTAAATGTAGCCAAAAAATAAATAAAAAAGAAAACAGGAAGAAAAAAGGGAAATACATTATAGGTAACAGAACAAGTTGACTACTACAAAACTACATTACACATTAAGTAAGCAAAGACTATTGCTCTATTAATTAAAAATAAGTTTTACAAAATCCGTCTATAGTGCAATCTACAGTCAATTTTTTAAAAGGTCCTGAAGTGCTTTGAAATGTGCATCTTTGTTTCGTATGTGACAATTTCAACTGAAACATGAAAACAAGGTGGGACAGAGTAGCTCCTCCCCCTTAAAAAACAGCTAATAGCATTTTAGTTTTCTCACAGCTCTGCCAATGAGAGTGGTTGAGCTCAAGTGCATATAACAACAGCGTGTTCAAGGGGGCTGGACATGTCAAATTCTAGAGAGCAGTTAATTGGCAATTGATTAGAAACTGAAGTAAACTTGACGGTAAAAAATAGTTTGTTGATCCGCAGATGTGACAAAACTGCAAGCTTTGGATGTTTCTATCTTCTTAATGTCAATTTTGTCACTGTTTTATAGCATACTAGCTTATAGATATCCTCAAGACTAACATACTGATACTAACATCTAAATAACGTTTGATTTCATGAGGATTTTAATATGGACTTATATGTGGACTATAACAAAATTATTTTAGTAGTTAAACTGATATTTTAAGTTAAGTTTTTGACTAAACGTTAACCCACCACTGCTTTCACAGGATCAACAACCATGTCGGTGATTGGCTACAATACTCAACACTGCAAAAAAAAACAAAAAAAAAACACATTTGACACTCAATCTCTGAAACAATATGCATAAGACAGCATAAATACAGCTGTCTATCAGCAGGTATGTAATTGACAGCTTTGATCTGTTTTCAAAGCACCACACAACAGTGGTATTTGCTGTATTTAACAACATTTACACCAGTTTAACAGCAACTACTGCTACTCGATTAATTAAAGGTGTTTTTTATGTGCATCTTATCAATAAAGCCGGTTCTAGTAAACATTTAGCATGCGTTTTCAGATGGAGCAGCATTTACTACACACAGCAGTAAATCACTGAAATGATGCACGAAATTAGTTTCAAAATACAAATCTACTGGATGAAGACAAAGATAAACGTTCTGTGATAATGACAGCTGTTTGTGTTGCTTCTCAATGTACTATGTCACTGTTTAGTAAATGCTGCCCCCGTTTCCCTAAAATCACTTCATAACTTCAGTCAGGTGTATGAAATAAATACTTCATTTATTCATTCAGTCACTTTATTATTAATCAGGGGTCACCACAGCAAAATGAACCAACTTATCCAGCATATCCTTCTTACTGTGAGGCAATCGTGCAACCCATTGCGCTACAGTAATAATCATAACCGGTTATTATGTACTGCATTTGAATTTACTACATGGCCGTTAGAAAAGTATGTTCTATACAGTATGAATGTGGATATTATGAATGGAACTCAGACATACTACACTGCCATTCATGAATTCTTTAGCGAAGCATTATGGGATAGTGTAGCGTCTATCAGATGCACACTTCAAAATCTCTTTGGAAGTAGCAGGTCATCTGATTACTTCTTGCATATCGTTTTTCGAATTCTATGAGTTCTGTCAAACTACTCGGCTCACACAGAAGTATGCAATTTTGGACGCAGCACATGAGAATTGGTGTTGCTCAAGCATGTTTGTGATTTACTACCCAGCCCTGACAGAAATATAAATGTATTAATATATATTACAACACTTGTATCATTCAAAAAGCATTTGTAGGCTAATTTGAGGAAATATATGCCCTAAAATTGACATGCAATGCAACTTTCTCTGTCCATCTTCTAAAATTATGTTCAGTCAATCTATATAATTAATCAAAATCCATTTTAGTCAGAATTTCTTGAAACAAAAGACAACAGATCAATTAACTTGATTGTGATTTGGGATCCAAAACACTGTTTTCGACAAATATGCATGTGTGTGTTTGGCTTTTTTTACGTGGCAATGGTGTTTTGGAAGCTTAAAGGTAAACGTTTGAAAACCCCTTTTTTTATTTTTGGATTGTCGTCAAGTAAAAGTACCTTTAAACAACATTTAAAATACATCAAATTATTAAAGGGGCACCTATTTTATTCTTTGTTCAAGGTTTAAGATAAGTCTTTCGTGTCTCCAGAATGTGTCAGAGTGTGCCTCAATCTCCGCCTCGGTTGTGTCAGATAAACAACACAGTGACAGACATAAAAGAAGTTTGTTAGAAAATACTACAGTAAGAATTTCCCTAATGATTATTTGATGTATTTGTTGTGGAGTTAATGAGTCGATGAGAACGATGAAGCATACACAATGTCGTTACAAAGTTCATGCACACACACAGACACAGAGCGTGCACGTTTAACTTTGCAATGTAATGTAATATGTATTAATATGGTGCATTTATCGTGTACGGCCACACAGCCAAAGCGCTTCGTAATCATGAAGTGGGGGGGGGGGGTCTCCACACCACCACCAATGTGCAGCATCCACTTGGATACTGTGACAGCAGCCACAGGACAACAGCATCAGTGCGCTCACCACACACCAGCTATAAGTGTAGTGGAGATGACGCCATTATAACGACACAGATCACTCTGCTATTCATGCCAGAGTCGCACTGAAAAAGTGATTGACAGGTTGTAACTTGTGTGTAACTTTTCTTTATTTATTGATTTATTATTTATTGATTGATTTGGATATGGGTAAAACAAAGACCAAGCAGGTCAGGTAGATGAAACAGTAGGCTACAAATAATTAATTCGTTATGAATTAATTAATTATTCATTCATTTTCTTTTCGGCTTAGTCCCTTTATTAATCCGGGGTCGCCACAGCGGAATGAACCGCCAACTTATCCAGCATTTGTTTTACGCAGCGGATGCCCTTCCAGCCACAACCCATCTCTGGGAAACACATTCATACATTCTCATTCACACACATACACTATGGACAATTTAGCTTACCCAATTCACCTGTACCGCATATCTTTGGACTGTGGGGGAAACCGGAGCACCCGGAGAAAACCCACGCAACCACGGGGAGAACATGCAAACTCCACACAGAAATGCCAACTGGCCCAGCCGGGGATCGAACCAGCGACCTTCTTGCTGTGAGGCGAACGTGCTACTCACTACGCCACCGTGGCGCCCAATTAATTAATTAATTAGTTATTCATAAATAATTTATTCACCACTGCCTATGATGACTATGCCATTGTCCATCGCGACGTTTCACATTAGACATCGTACGATGTCAATTTGGTCGACATCGCCCAACCCTAATTGAGAGGCCATGATGGGTAAGAGCCAATGGAGGAAATATGGCCAAGACACCGGGGTTACACCCCTACTCGTTACGAGTAGTGCCATGGGCTAGAAAATGACCAGGACCTCGGTTTACCATCCAAAAGATGGCTCACACTGACAGTATAGTGTCCCCTGTACTTTACTGGGGCATTAGGACTTACACATACCACAGATTGAGTGCCCCCCTGCTGGCCTCACTAACATCACTTCCAACAGTAATCTAATTTTCCCATGTGGTCTCCCAAACAGGTACTGACCAGGCTCAGCCCTGCTTAGCCTAAATGAGTAGCCGGTCTTCGACTGCAGGGTGATATGGCTATGGAATGTTTTGCGTGCAATATTTTTGCACACAAATGTGACAGGATACGTGTTAATATCCACTGCTGTATGAATATCGGTTATGTTAATGTACAAAATAAACCTGATTTAACGTCCACAAACCAGGATTGATGCGTCCTCTTTCATAACTGTACAGACATGCAGCTGTTGTGATAAAGTACAGATGGTAAAAATCGCTGTAATTCATTACAAAAATGCACTGTTTTAAAATGTTTTAAACTTGTAAAATTCATTCTTGATCACATTTGATGATGATTGATGATCCCAGTTGCTTTGCATACGTCCTGTCTTCTTGTTATGATTATACGCGTTACTACAGAGATATGTTAATTAGTCATGGGCGGGTATAAGATTCTGACGGTATGATAACCTTGGATAAAAATATCATAGTTTCACAGTATGACGGTATTGTGTTTACTGCTCTAAAATATATTCTTTTTAAACGTCTGGGTGAAAAACAAAACCTCTTTCCCCTTTGAACACAATATATTTTATTTTAGGGAACCATTTAAGATATTTTGGACCAGTAAACATGTCAGGCTAAATAATTCGAGTGAATCATTGACTTCAGCTGCCTTTATTTGTTTCAAAAACACAGATGTCTTTCCAATTTACACCTAAAAAACAAACAAACAAAAAAAAGTAAATAAAAAAAATATCACCCATACCTTAGGAACGGTATAGCAGAAAATGTTGGCGGTAAGAAAACCTTGACTTTTCCATACCGCGGTATACCTTGAAAACGGTTATCGTCCCATGCCTAATGTTAATACGCGGCTGTCAATTAATTCAGTGGGTGGGGAAACCACACTCAAAATGGGAGGGATCTGGATCCTATTTTAACGTCAGGAAATAAAAAAGAAAAAAAAGAAAAAGAGAGAGACTTATTGTCTTTATATCACCCCAATATGACCGTGGACACACTATACCTAAACACAGTTCTATCCAAACAGCTTACAAAAGATTCATCATAGGTGCCCTGTGTTAGCAAACCATGCTGAAATGAACTAAACTGAACTTCAACACTGAAAACTGGACTGACACTGTTTCAATCTTTTTTTATAATGCATGTGAAGCTGCTTTGACACAATCTACATTGTAAAAGCGCTATACAAATAAAGATTAATTGAACTGAATTGCCCTTTGAAAATGTATTAGGCTTATTCTAAATTTCTATGCTTATAATTGTTACATAAAATGTAATTTCCTGATTAATTTATTTATTTTCCGAAATTCTGATCAGAAATCAGAGGTGAACTAAAAAGAAACACAATAAAGGAAAATGAATGCAGATTCTCATCATACACTCTCCCACAAACACACACAGACAAAATCAATCAACATCACAGAATTCCACTGCTATCTGGTAAAACTGCTTTTCGTAGTTAAGGGTCTCTCTGTCAAAACATCTAAGGAGAAAATGCAGAAGCTGAGGAGTCTACAGCTGGCACCCATAATAACATCAGCTAAGCAGCACAAAAAAAAAATATGAGAGAACAAAGACACGGGGAGGGAAGATTGAGAGTGCAGTGCTAGTGTTAGCAAACAGGGTTTCACAGCTTCACATAGACACCACGGGAAAACGAACACAATCTGGTGATGTCATTGCACCGACTCAACATGCATGATTGGCTCCTCAGACAGGCAAAACCCCTCTATAGGCAAACAGTACAATGAGCTTAAAGGAAACACGGAGTCCAACAGCCTGCGCACAAAGAACAGACAGTAGTTCATCAGTATGCGCAAGCTTATTCTATATTTATATCTATTTATCTAGGTTTAATCCTCTCACAGGAGGTGGTGTAAAAACAATCTGTACGTGTGTAGAACTGCAAAAGTCACATTTCCTCCATTTACAAAGGAGCTCACGTCCTTGTCAGTGTGACGATGAGTAAAATGAGGTCCGTATTGCACACAATGACAGAGAAGGAGCCTCCGCTGTCTTTTCTCCTCGTTTCATCATGCAAAAGCGCATTACTTTTTACATGCTGCCTAAATAAAGGCCGAAAGCCACATAAGCTGATATAATGCACCATAAACATTCATCACGGCTAATATCTATTTTTACTTGACAGACTCAAATTCGGTCTTCAGAAACCAAATCTGGTACGCCGGCCGGAATAGCACTGAAGGTGAATAGACAGCGGGTTAAATCATCTATTAAGTGGAGCTGCTTTAAATATATTTGCTACAAGATGTCTGTGATAGCAGATTATGGTAACAAGCCTTTGTTTTTTATCCTAATCTAATCACTGCAATCCTGCTTTGAGGATAAACGGAGCAAAACAGTCAGGCTGACTGCACAAAAAAAAGACACAAAGATCCTTAACAACAAGAAAAGGGAATCAATAGCGGTATATCAATATCATCTGACTTCTAAAAAGCAAATACTTGGCGAACATCGGCGGGCATATGAAGCGGTAAACATAGCCATAGCCTGAAAGAAGATAGTTAGCAATGAGGTACGAATTTCCACAGACACAAAACAGTGTAGATTACAGAAATAATGCAGTGTTTGTTCATCGTTTTGTCAAAGAGGGTGGACTGGACACATTGGGGCTGAGCATTGACACAGACGTACTGTCTATCTGACAGCTGTCAAATACAATGTATATCATCACGTAAGACAGCGATCAGCTATGATCTACACAGGCACCATCAAATTGTAAAGTATTGTACACAGAGACATGCAACACCGCTAAAGGAGAATTAGGTGGTCTGTGATGAGAAATCTAAAAACAGCCAGAGAACATTTTTCACTAATCTGTCAGGCAAAACAATAAAGCCTTTTCACAAAACTAATCATTCACACACACGCTACAACAAAAGAGCTCATTGTCATTAGGATACAGAATATCACTGGTCTGAAGTGATAGTCATTTAATGACTAGTCAGGATAGCTACATTTTAACTCAATTAAAAATTAACTTAGAGTGTTTTTTTAGGTTTGACTTGCATTTTTATTTCTCATTGGTTTAGGAATTATTTACACGTATGCAAAATTACAACATCTTGGCAGGAAATCAGGTACAGGTTTAACACACCAAAACAGGTTTACGCACACTAGTAGTGTTTAGTAAAAGCATATAATGTATATTTTATTCAAACTGGAATTAATAGTAGACATTGTGTAGTAAAAACTAAGCAAAGACTAAGTAACAGGACACAGTAATTTATTATTGTTAGCAAGGAATAGACAATGACAATTATATTACATTTACTACTAGTTGGAATTTAATAGTTGATATCTGAACCACATAGTTTTTTTTCATATAATTCAGTGGTAAAAGGAAAAAAAAAAGCAATTTGTTACCAGCAACAGTGGATGTTACTTGGCACTGCTGGGACAGTGACTAGTGACAAAGGAATAAATACTAGTAAATAATAAATAAGTACCAGGGACTAATTAAACAGATACTGGTCACTGCTGGAATGGCCGACAGTCTAATGTGTGTCTATTGTCTAACTACTGAAATTAAAATGACTCAACTGTAATCAAATCTAAAGTACTATGATTAAGAAATTAGTCATGGTTTCACCAAAAAAAACATGGCTTTTGTTTTCAAACCAAGGTAACCATAAATTAACAATGTTTTATTGTTATACCAACTATAGTTTACCAATTATATTTGTGGTGAAACTATATGAAAGATAATCAATCTGATTAAAAAACAAGGTTACAACACTTGTACTGTAATGTTTAACTTTTGTTAGGGTAGGAAGATAAAATAGTTAATCTGATATTTGCCATACCCAATAAACGCCTAGTGGTAGTTCTTAAAATAGCTTGTTCATTATGTATTCTCTAGAAACGTGTACATAAATGTTAAACATAAATAGTACATCTGCAGTGGATAAATTCACAGACCCCCTGAGGGAGACTCATTGGGTCATTCGAAACGCCACAACTGTTAAAACAAGACAGTCTTGTGGAATTCGACTTAACCATTATCGCGAATATGGCGATTCAAACCATTCGCCAA
Source organism: Danio albolineatus (assembly GCA_903798035.1). Classification (NCBI taxonomy): domain Eukaryota; kingdom Metazoa; phylum Chordata; class Actinopteri; order Cypriniformes; family Danionidae; genus Danio; species Danio albolineatus. Next base: position 38,898 of record CAIGQQ010029921.1, on the reverse strand, counting down.
GATTCGAAACAACTCGATTATGTTCGTCAACACAAATAAAAACATCCCCGAGCATCAAAAACGCACAACAGTAACATTCGTTTCGTTGTCACGCGAAGCGCGTCTTTATGTAAACGTCCGATGGCGTTTAACAAATAGACTTATGCAATGCGGTGTAAACTAAACAAGCAATATGCGATTCATTGCGATGGTGTAGCAGCTTAGCTGCCCTTATTGCCCTACCGTGGCTAGCTAGCCCCAGCCTCGACTAATTCACCGAAACAGAGTTCAAACCATAAGCTTAGTAAACCAATAACACTTGATGTTCTTGACATGGCAATAGGCGTCCAAAAGTCAGACTCCCCAGCCACAAACTACCCTAGCTAGCCGAATCCTGACATGATGGTTTGCTAAATGTCAACCCATTTGGACATTCCTCTCTCCTTCTATGCAACAAAGCAAAAGGGGACGGAAAAAGCAGCTCAAACTAGATCGGGGAGATTGCACACATATACAACCAGCAGGGATTGTCAAGGCCTACGGGTTGACAGTTCAGCGTGTGTCACATCTGTATACCTTTGTAATGCACCCGCAGATTATTCTGTGAGAGCCCGATGTAGCTGTACTTATCCTTGGGGCTCCAAGATCGGGGTAAGGGGGTCTCTTCCTCATTCACGGCCGGGTACAGCCGCTTCAAACGCTCGTTGAGCTCATGCTCTTGGTAATTAAAAGCAGGATCTCCTGTTAGCAGGCTCCCCGCTCCAAGCTCTGCCATTTTTTTGCCTATGTTTTTGTATTCCTTCTAGTAATCCTACTCTGTTGTGCCAATCCGCTAAAAAGGAGAGAGCGCTAGACTAAGGAGAAACACAGCAGCAGCAGCGAGAGATATCCCCGGATAACAGCCGCTCGACAGTGACGTGTGGGTACTGTAGTTGAACACAAAGCCCTGCGCAGTGTACACCGCTCACATGAGGGAAGTGCCATCAACTACATGACCCATACCTAATTCAACCGGGGCTGTACAGCGCAGTGTAGGATTTGTAGTTTTTAGCACAACTCGTAATTTTAGCGCTTGAGCACGTATATGCCTGATTTGTACGATGTGAAAACATGTTTTTCTCGAACAAGTGACCCCGTACAATGCCGTTTATTCACATGTTTTATACAGATAACAGTTTAAATACACATCTGCCGTTAAATTTGACAACTCTCTGATATTTATGTAACGGTTTTCTTGTAATCCCCATACCAAAACTAATCGGTGAAGCAGTTCTTTTCCTTACTCAATTAAGCAATACTGCTTGTTTTCGTGTCAAAATAAAAAATTTGAAAATTTCATATTTATGTAAACACTATATCTATATCTAGATAGTTACTATATATGGATATAAACTACACCTAGCCCTTCGACCAATCGTTAAGACATTTTGTTCAACAAGTTAAACACTCTTGAGTCTAAAAAACAGAAAAAACAAGACATGCTCTGGTGTAATCCAATAGTCTTAGTGTGCACTGCCGTGAGACAAACATATAAATATCTGTAATATAATACCAGTTCGTATAAACAGTATAACTATGTAAAAAATGTTACATACATATATTACCACATGTAAGCGAATTTCATCGCACATACGACGGTTTAGACGACAAGATATGTTATTGTTTACTAAAGGCACGCCGAGGGCATCTATAAGTAGGAGGTCTTTCCTAGGTCCTTCAGTATCATAGCAACCACCCCTCAAACAACAACAATGCCACGCCGCTGAAGCTTTGGTTGGACATAGGATATTATATTTGCTGTGGGAATATTAAAAGCTGTTTATTCGTCCAGATGGCACTAAAAGACCTACAGCTGCCACCGCTGCTACACTCAAGGCAAGACATATGGAGATTATTTAATCTAAAGTACGCTAAACTAAAAACGAAGGACTGTTGTTCAAATAAGGCTACAGAAGTCAGTTGAGGAATACTGTTAGCAAATGTTAGCAAACAACATATCAAGCATCAAAACACACAAAACATTTGATGATACATATTAAAAGATTGTATTTAATGATTACAGTGCAGACTCAAAGTAGTAAATATTTGTCATTTTAATTTTTTTTATTCGCCATTATCCATTAAACCACTAGGTTTTACTCAGGTGTCAAACCGCACAACGTACTTAGCTAATCATTTATAATGTATCACAAATAAGCAAGACGACTTATCATTTTTATACCTTTTAAATAAGTACAGGTCAGAAATAGAATTAATTGTTTCATTTTTTAACACAAACACGTTATCATGAATGAAAGTGGAACACCTTTTTATCTATATTTTGTTACAAAAGTTATTTGGAATAAAAAAGTAGACATGGAATGGAATGAGACAAATGTTAGCGTATATAAAAGCTATAGAAAATATGTGTTTTCTAAAGTCACTGCATCTCAAACACACAAGTTGTCTGTCCTCTGGTCTAGGTCATCGTCTCAATTTGTGTCTAATGATGACAGCAGTCGAGGAATACATCGACACATTGCAAACAAGATGTCTAGAGCAAAATTGATAAAAGTAAGCTATGAATTTGCTAGTTAAATTACCCTGGTTGTACTAAATATATGTGTGTGTGTGAGCAGATTTTATAGCAGATTTCCAACAATACAAGTCACTTGTCATTTTCACTAGCCACAATTTTGTTGTTGGGAGAATATATTTTTTATGCATAAATTTGACTTTGCCATGCTAAAATTACTTCATTTAGATTTTGTGTTATGTCCATATGCCTCCTCATTTATTTCACTTTTTGTGTGTGTTGTGTATGAGCTTGCTCAATGAGGATAAGCACATCTGTGTCGCAATGCAATTAGTTTTTATTTTATACAGGACTTTCTGTATGATATTCATTCATTAATTTTTATTTTGGCTTTGTCCCTTTATTAATCTGGGGTCGCCACAGCGGAATGAACCGACAACTTATCCAGCATTTGTTTTACGCAGCGGATGCCCTTCCAGCTGCAACACATCTCAAGGAAACATCCACACACACTCATACACTACGGACAATTTAGCTCACCCAATTCACCTGTACTGCATGTCTTTGGACTGTGGGGGAAACCGTAGCACCCGGAGGAAACCCACGCGACCATGGGGAGAAAATGCAAACTCCACACAGAAATGTCAACTGACCCAGCCGGGGCTCGAACCAGTGACCTTCTTGCTGTGAGGGGAACGTGCTACCCACTACGCCACCGTGGCGCCCTTTCTGTATGATATTTGTTCCAAATTTATGCTAAAATGAAAGAGAAAGTCAGTTTAATGGTGAAGGCATTGATCAAATATGCGTATTGATCGAATTGCCTTGTAAAAGTGTTTTGTAGTATTTTCAAAATACAGTTTTTTATTTTGATCCAATTGTGGCTGCTGTATTTTGGAGTTTATTTTGATGCACGTAAAAATTTGATATTTCAATGTATTTTTGCCCATCCCTGATAACACATATATGTCCTATATATGCTAGAAACATATATGTCCCATACATGTATAACACATATATGTCCCATATATGCCAGAAACATCAATTTCCACATATATGTCAGAAAGGTTTACATCCCTTATGTGTATAACAAATAAATGTCCCATATATTTCGGAGACATAAATGGCCAGAAACATATGTCCCATACTGTCCCATACAATCAATACTGAAGCCAAATCTGGAGAAAATCTAAGAAAATAACTTATGATAATGGTCCAAAATTAGTACACCCAAATATTCATTTTAGGGAAAAATATTAAATAAAATTTGAGAAAAAGCTAAATTCAAGAGAAATAAAAAAATATAAAATTTTGTTGAAGTTTAGTTTGCAAATTGTAGTTTGTAATATTTTCCCCAATATTTCACGTCAATTTTAATGTATTATCTTTCTATCTCTGAGTATGTTCGGTGACTAAAATATTATTTTAATTATATATATCTGTTTAATAAATCTGTTTTGTTTAAATGCACCAAAATATATGACCTTTATTCATTGAGAAATGGTTAAAAAAATCATCTGTGTTAAACAGATGCTGAAACAGTTGGTGGTTCATACCGCCGTGGCGACCCCTGATAAATAAGGCACTAAGCCAAATGAATAAATGACATGACAGCATCACACGGTTTGCGGTAGATTTGATGAATGATGACAATTTTCTGTTCTAGCTCATGCCAGTAGTCATTGTCATATTCTAGAGGCAGTTTAGGATGATTTTAGCTGTGTGACATGGCAAATTATTATGTTCTCTTTGACTCATAGGATACTTTATTTGCCGATGTATAAATCTAATTCACGTCTTTGGAAGAAAACATAGCTAATGGCATCATTCTTTAACATATCTTGTTTTGTGTTCAACAGTAGAAGGGAATTCAGAAGAGTTTAGAACCACTTGAGTGTGAGTAAACAGTGAGGAGATTTTCATTTTTGAGTGATCTATCAAATAACAAGCACTTTAATAATAAACAACCACAATAGTTTAGACTTTAGCAGATAGTCTTGACCATACCTATATCCCTAAATGCATTGAGTTGCTGCCATGTGAATGTGGGTTGAGTAGATATTTACATTTACAAGCAAGATTAACAGATGTACCTAATATATTGGCTGGTGAATGTATATTGTAAAAAAAGATTAAGATCAGATTAATGCGAATTACTCCATTTCCATCAGACCAAAGAGAGGGAAGCTTCCAGTTACCTTTCATCTGAGCCTGCTGAAGTTACATTTCAAAAGCCCAGAGAAATAAGAAATTACGGGTATGGCAAGTATTACACATAGAGCATATGTGTTTATGTTAGCAATAGTTTGATAACCTTACAATGTTTAGTCATATTCTTTTGTTTTAAGTCAGTTCTGAATATCAATGTCTTGGTCCTGGTTGTATCTCCTCCTGTAGATCTCTTTCCAAACCTCGTTTCTTAGAGCAACTGGAGTGTCTTCTCAAGAGAGAACTAGAAGCTTTAGACAATACACATGGCATCAAACTCCAAGAGCTCAGACTGCAGGTTAATATCTCATAACTGGTTTTCTTAACAATACAGCACAGTTCAAAAGTTTGGGGTGAAAGCAAATCTTCAGTGTTGCATGATTCTTTAGAAATAATATTTATGCTAGATGAGATTGAATATTTATCAGTGTCGAAAAATACATTTGGAAACAAAAATGCATATCTCCCCCAGATTATTTGATGATTATTTGATTCATGGTTAAAATAACAGATTTGTTTTAAAGTATAACATTTTAGAGGTCCTTAACTTGCATGTGCACTGCAATTTATTTTATTTTTTTACTAAGGTTTTTGTCTTGTTTCTTGTCCAAATATCTAGAAATTCTTAAATCAAGAAGCAAAATAGGGTAACTGTTTTTTTCTGTTGACATAAGATCATTTTGCTTACACTATTGGCTAATTAATTTGCTTGTTTTTAGGAAAAACTCACTTCATTTTGACATATTATTTCTTAAAACAAAACAATGGGCCCTATCATACACCCGGCGCAAGACGTGTTTCCCGACGTGGAGCTATTTTTTCAGACCAGCGCAACCCTAATTTTCCCGTTTTACACCACGTTGTTTAAATAGCAAATCCATGTGCGTCACTTTGTGGACTCATGGGTGTTCCGGTCTAGAAAACAGGTGTGTTAAGGCTCATTGTTGGCGCGTTGCTATTTTGAGAAACTAAAATAGACTGTGCAATAGACCAGCTGAAAGCAGGTCTAAAGTCCAGCGCAGAGCACGTTAGTTGTTACATTAGTTGTTAATATTACAAAAATGATTATTTTCTACATAAATATAAAACCACTGCCTCCATGCTTTCTTCATCTCGGGAGGCTTATTTTCAGTTTATTCACAACAACTTGCTTTTGTATAATGTTGTTATTATTAGTAGCATTATTTATTATAGGCATGTTTATATTTGTTTTAATAGAAACAAGCATAGATTTGTCCACCTGTCAGGTTTTGGACCATATGGGGCATAGGACGTGTGTTTGGATATAACTCAGTTTTTTGACCATGCTTCATTATTATTGTTCATTTATTCTTTGCTGAAAATTAGAACTGAATTAGAAATAGTTTTGAAACAAGTCTTTGTGCTTAACAAACAAAAATAAATATGTAGGCTAATGGATGTCTTCACACCGTTTCCTTATCCATGAAAGAATCCAGGCTGGATTCTGGATTCTGGAGGAGGGTCCTTCTTTATCCTTGCATTGCAGATGCTCTGTTTAACTGTTTTCTCGCTAGGGAAGCTTCAGTTTTTACAATTACAAAGTCTGACATGTAAATAGCAAATGCACCATGGCTCAACTGACTCTTAAAGGGAATGGGAGATGAGGCTCTGATTGGTTTATTCTCAAAACACACCCATAACTCATTAAGAGAATAAGCACAACCCTGTTAGACCATGCGCCGTGGCAGAAAGCGTATTTTCCATTCTTAAAATATAGCGAAAGTGGATTCGGACACGCCCTTAATGCTTTTGCGCCATGCGCTTTAGACTTTGCTCCTAGATCATTAAAATAGAGCCCAATATGTTTTACTTGTCTAGTAAATGCTTCTTGATGTAAGAATTTTTAGACATTTAGACTAGAATTAAGACAAAAAAATCCAAGTAAAATCTAAGAAAATATATATATTTTTTTGCAGTGTACGATCGATTTTGTTTTAGGAAGAAATTTAATTACACATTTTTTTTAAATCAAACTGACCCCAAACGTTTCGATAGTTTTGCATATACATAGAAGACAACACTAAATCCACCTATTTTTCTGTTGTTGTTGTTGTTTTTTTTTATCTGCATTATAAAGGTTTACCAAGAAGTCTTTGGCTATTTAATTGAAGAATTTAAAACCTACAAGCCTATTTTGTCTGCCATCAAAAAGGAGTATGACATCACATTAGGTATGTACAATCTAATATTAGTGTTAGCGGGCCATCACCATTTCCATTGATGTTATAATTTTCAAATCCATTTAACAAAAAGAAATAGTTACACAAAAATGTTGCAGCAAAATACAGAAATCTAATTCCACAAATAAATAAAATGCCAATGATACTCTGTTAGCCATTTTATTTTAGACACTAATCAAAGTGTTAACGTCTCTCTCAGCACATCTGCGTGATCAGATCAGGGATCTGCTACCGCTGCGGGCGAAGCTGGTGCTTGTATCAGAACAGTGTGACAAGAAGATTCTGGAAATGAGAGTACAGGAAAGAGATGAGGTTCGAGCTCTGAAGCAAGAGTGTCAGCATCTGCAGAGCGTCATTGAAAGCATGGGGACACAACAGAGTGCTCTGCAGATTCAGGTGGAGCTCGGTTTACTTTTAATTATTTAACAAAACTTTCTTCTTTGTGTAGAGATCTGGCTTCTTTGGATTGTTTAGATTTTGAAGCTTGCTTTGAATTTGTATTGTTATTGTTGGTTGTAGTAGTTTGGTTGGCTTTAGGTAATTTTGTGATGTATATTAAAGGTTTTTCTTTTACATTTTTTTTTTTGTTTGTTTCAGATTTAGAAACTTTATAACTTCAATTTACAGGGTTAGTTCACCCCAAATAATAATGTCATATTATTCATATTGTTCCAAACAGATGTCTGTCCTGCCGTTGAAGGTCTTTTCATCTGCACTGCAAAAACAGATTTACTTACTTAGAATTTTTGTCTTGTTTATAGTCCAAATATTTAAAACAAATCTTCTAAAAAATCAAGAAGCACTTTCTAGACCAGTAAAACATGTTATCGTGTTTTCAGAAATAATTTGTCAAGCAAAATAATATCCAGATGAGGTAAGCAAAATCATCTTGATTTCACATTGAAATGAAACCATTTTGATAAGCCCATTGGCAGATTATTTTGCTCGTTTTAAGGAAAAAATCTCACATAATTTTGATATTATTTCTCAAAACAAGACAATTTTTTTTACTTGTCTAGAAAATGCTTCTTGATTGAAGATTTTGTTTTTACTAGAATTTGGACAAGAAACAAGACAAAATACTAAGTAAAAAAAACATTTTTATATTGCAAAACTCAAAACTGATGCTTCATACATTCATAAAGATAATTAAGGTCAAAACTAAACTTGTTAATTGTATAAAGCGAAGACTTGAATTAAACTGCTTAATGTTTTTACAAACGTTCTGAACAAAATTCATATGGGTTTGGAACAATATTATGATAAGTAAATGATGAAGAATGATGAACTAACCCTTTAACCTTAATTTAAAAAAATTCTAATATTTATTTTTATTTATTTCAATTACTAAAGCTTTCGATACATACAACAGCACTTCTGCTTAAATTAAGCAAACAGTAGACATGATAAAAAACTCATGATTATCTCATCTCTCCCCTCAGGTTGATCATCTGAAAGAGGATCTGGCCACCCAATATCAGCTTTACAGGGACGAGCGTGATGCACGAAAGCTGCTTATAACCAAAATCAGCATGATGCAATCTACCCAAGATACCGAACATGATGATAATAACGAAGGTTACATTAATCTTAAAAAATAAATAAACATGGAAACAAAGTGCTATTTGAATTTAATGTGTGAAAATAAGGGCCCAGTTTAGGGAGTGTAGCAGAGGTGTGATCGTAGGCATAGTTTTACATTTTATGCCACATTTTTTTACATGTATTGAGGAGTTTATTACATTCATATATTTATAGCTTAAGTATTTTTTTTTTCAACATTTACATTTATTCATTATTCAGACTCTTTTATCCAAAGTGACTTGCATGTGAGTATAAAAGAAGCTGTATATAAATGCTTTGACCAGTCTAAGTCACTAGCTGGACTAGTTACTAGCTCTAGCTGGACTCCCATCTTACACCCTTAAACCTCTTCTAGTCTTCAGCGAGCCCAAGAGAGCCTCACATAGGTGAGTGGGCTTGACAAACCACCTGTAGAAAACACATTCTTTCATCTCTCAGACACTTTAACCTGCACTTTTACACCACAGTTTTGCACATTTGCACCACACACATTCTTTCAAAAAAAAAAAGAAGAGTGCTTCACACAGGTATGTGGGTTTGACCACCTGTAGAAACACTCTTCTCTCTCTCATTCTGTATATAATAAAACCCTTTCTCTAGCACCTATTCTCTGATCACTAACAGTTCATTTGTGTAATCAGCACTTCTTGTGTGTATTGCCTCTTCTTGATGAATTGCTGAATACCTCCTCAATAGGAAGTTACTTTGGACAAAACCATCTGCTTAATGTAAATGTACTTACAATATTACAGTTATGGGTAGGCCGTACAAAGAGTGGAATAAAAGCCAGCTCTTTTTCTGATCTGATTCTGCCAATGGGTTTGATGTCAGATTACTAGAAATATTGTGTATTAGCTAGGCTGGAGTTTCTGCAGAGGCAGCAGGTAGTCAAGATGAAAGCACGCTAGAGCCTGTAGTAGCCAGAACCTAGAGTAGCTTCTCTGGTAAGATTCGAGAGTGTTTTATTGGAACGTCTGTGTGAGTGAGGTTGAGGTTTGAGTAGCAAGGAGCAGGAGGTTTGACAGAAACTTATTCTTCTCAGAGGATGAGTCTGAGGATCCTGTGGTGGTGAAAATGGCTTTGCAGGTGTGTCGAGAAGATCTTACCAAAGCCCAGGTTGAGCTCAACCGCCTGCAGGCTGAATACAGTGATGTGGTCCCTCGACGAGACTGGGACAACCTGAATCGTACGCACGAGGAGACGCTAATGAAGGTATTGGAACAACTGACATGAAATATGTTAGAGAAACATACATTGACTGGCATTCCTTCTTGGTAATCTTGCTAATGCCAGATTGGACAAATAAACTGTATGACATAGATTCTAAAGGTGCTGTAATCATTCCTTAGAGATTTTGGTGCATAGTGACATGAGGATAGCTTCAGACAGTGCTATTTTGCTGATTTGTCGGCCACACATCCATCATGCACGCAAAGTTTTATTCAGGACAGAGACAATAATGTAGAGTAACATTAAACATAATTGTTACAAATATTTTATTTAAATTTAAATAAAGTTGTTCAAGATTTACATTCAATTATTCAGTCTTGAACGATATACATTTAATCAAATATGTACTAGGGTTTTTACACATATATTAACCGTTGTAAGTTTTAAGCTTTGATAGTAAGATGGAAAATGTACTTATAAGCAGTAAATCATCATATTTTTACAATTTATGTGACACTAAAGAGATTGCACCAGCTCCAAATGTTTGAATTGTGATCAATTATTTAGTCTATAATCAAATCAAAAAGAATGACTAAACATCCTTTCTAGGGAGTTGTAAATTGAAGATCTCGCAATAATGACTGCGATATGTATTTGTTTTATAGTAATATTTCATATGATTTCTTATTTCAGCTGGAAACCCTACAAACAGACTTCAGCCAGATGAAGTCTGAATATGACACTCTGCTGGAGGTTCATCAAAAGGTATTGTCATGCAGAGAAAAAAGCCTGCAGAATGAGCTGGAAGGCTTTGAAGAGCTTTATAATAATGACAAATAAATAATCATAAACTCAAACATTATTCCAATCAACAGTCAGCACCGACGACACAGCAACATGGCTCAGATAACCAACACATCGTCACAACTCCCAGGCCAAACTGGGAACAGTGTTCAGGTATCACTTTCATGAACTTACCATATGATTTTTCTTGCAGTCATAAAGACAGATGTTGCCTTCTTTATATAGCACATCTGAGCATATGTTCAAGATGGTAATTATGTAATATGGGCAATAGACATACTTGGAGGGACTGAGCGATGTAAAGAGCTTTTTGAAGGTCAATCCAGCCAAAAGAAGCTGGAGATCTTGCTTAAGGAGATTGATAGCCAAAATCAGTTCTTCACTGGACTTGTAAGTGTTTTAACGTCACATATTTAGCATTGGACCAGATTTTACCATCTTTGCTTGGTTCAATTAAAGTTGTTTTAACAGGGAACATCCAATGACGTCCCCATTTATCTACGATATGAAGGAAAACTTAAGAATCTTAAGCTCAAGAAAGCAGATGTTATTAAGGTTATAAAAGAAATATGGAGGAACAAAACGGCGGAGAATGAAAGGGTATGGTATATGAATGTTCTTTCTTGATTCAATTAATCATTTGATAATTATGAGTGTTTAATTCTCCACACATTTCTTTTCATCGAAGAACGATGACCCTAGAGATCTGCAGACGTTTCTTCACAGCTATCTTGTGGAACAGTATAAAGATAAAGCAGGAGAATGGGCTTACAGCCTTATGGAAAGCATACAAAACAATCTAAAAGATGATCTTATTTGCCTTTTCAATGACATCTTGACTGGAAAGGTTTGTACTTAAACTAAATAACTTCTAAGTGTTATTTTGATTAAAAACATGTAGCATGCTTCCAAATGTTTATTCGGATAGTTATTATCTGGATAGTTATTAAAATTAGTGCATGTCAAAGATTAAAAGCAATTAATCGCACCCAAAATAAATGTTTTTTGACATAATATATGTGTGTTCATCATACTGTATATATTAATTGTGTTTAAATGTGATTCACACATGCATAGAAACAAAAATATACACAACACTTTTGTTAAATAGATATTTAAATGTATATATAATTTGTATCATATACATTTAGATTTTATCTCTAAATACAAATAAACATTTTTTGCACAAATATATGCATGCATGTGTGTATTTATATACACATAATAAATATACACAGTACACACACTTAAATTTTCTAAATAAAGTTTTATTTTGGATGAAATTAATTGTGATTCATTTTTGTCCAGCACTAATTAAAATGCCTCTATTATGCTAATTGAAAAGTTTGTAATATTTTCTTGGATCTCTGTTGCAATAGGTTCACATTTATCTTAGGTCAAAAAACAGACACGTTTTTTGGGCAAAAAGACTAAAAGATTAATGAATGCTATTTAAATGCATTTGGACCACTTAGGGTGCACTCACATTAGGCAATGCGAAACCCGTTTCCCGGTTCGTTTGACAAGTGTGAGTGCTCTGAATCATGCCTAGGCACATCGGTTGGCCGACTCTGGCCAAGTTGGAAGAGGTTTACCAAAGCATAGTTCAGTTGGGCTTTGGTGCGGTATGTTTGTAGTGTGAGTGCAAAGTGCGCTTATGTATGAAACTGAAGAAGCAATATCAATATGCATAATGACTTTATGAAAGTATGAGCATCAAAAGTGGTGTATCTGTTCAGCAAAAGATTTGACTGTCACTGCATCTCAAACGACTAAAAATAATACAAAACAATATAACTAAGCAATGTCCACTTTGCTGAGCGAAAGCATCATCGTTGACGTAAGCGTGCTCAGGTTTGGAAGGTAAAGATGCAGTGTGAGTGCAGGAGGTCGGGGGAGAGAGGGACAATTGCACCCCCATCAAGGTTCAATGCAACCGTGCCTACTGTGAGTACACCCTTTATTTAATGATTGCTATCAGGATGTGAAGAGACTTTCGACCATAGACTGTAAAAAATATGGACGTAGTATCCGTGACGTCACCAATAGGTTTCTGATGAACCCAAAAGAAGCTACTAGTAGGCGTGGCCAACCGTCGCCATTTTGTTCGCGCGTCATCGCACCAATCGAGGCATATCAAACAAGGGCAAAGAGGCGGAGCGTGGGCAGAGCGCGAGCGGAGCGTGAGCGGAGCTACGGGACGCATGCTGGCATTTAGCTAAGAGCTTTCTTATGGGAGAAACACATATTATTTCATTACCTGCGACTCGTTTGTGTTCTGACCACACGTGCTTGGTTGTACACTATATCAATAGTGTTTAGTCTGTTGAAAACACTGTTGTAATACATCAAGCCACTTAACATCGTTTTTAAGACGTTTTTCAACAGGAAGAAAGTGCAAATTACATCCAAATACTTTAGATATAGTCTGTGTTAGTAAATGCAAGGCTATTTAGGAAATCCAGGCAGAACACTGTATGACAACGCTTCAAATGGCGGTTTTATAGCCTACAGCTGATCAATCTGTCAGATTCTGGAGTGCATTAGAGCTCTGAAGAACATTATAAATCATAAATTATCCTAAATAACCTGGGAAACGGAGACCACGTGAATGGTTTGTGAGCACAATTAAGCGCACACAGCATGCCATATTATCTGATAATGGTAGGAAATAATTCCAAAAGGCAACTGACTGTGTAAAGCCACATAAAACAACACAAAAATACGATGAATCAGGCGGAATCAGCTGAGGTGACGTGACGGCGACCAGCGGGACTAGCTGTCACTCAAGTGGCCACGCCCTTAATTATGCAAACTTAATTTAGCTTAATACAAAGGAAACGGATGAGTTTGAAAAAAATTCACCCCCCTCACAGTTGTCATGAAGGGTAATATTAGCTATATGAACCAAAATCGTTCTTTGTACCAGGCTGTAAACACCTTTTTTTCTGCTGTAAAGTTGGCCATTTTAACAGTGGGCTCATTAGAGATTTGCTCTATTATGGAGCCAGGACAGCCAGGACTAGCGGAATTTTCGATGAATTGCAAGTTTTAGTTACTTCCGTATTGGCTTCCCGAGGGAGAGCGGGAGGTTGCCGCTTGCTTTCAACCTGCATGGAAAAAGTGATAGAGTGATGTAAATGAAACGTAATTCTGTATCAATTCTCAATCCCGGTCCTCACACTCCACAACTCTGCACTTTTTGTATGTTTCTCTTTTTACTTCACACTTTTGTTCTAATTCAGTCATAAGTGCCCTGCAAAATGGACTTAGTTTAGTTTCCCCAATGGTATTCCTAGAACTAAAATAACTTAAATGACAAAAAGCAGGAACCTAGTAGGAACTGGAAAAAGTTCCTCCGGTGCAAACGCCCCTTAATTGATCCACTAACTCAAAGGAAATACTGTTTGTGAAAAAGCATAGCAAGGGGCACTTTAACTGTAGTTTTCTATGTAAAGATACTAAGTGTAATTGTCTTGACTGTAATGTGGCAGGTTGATGAGAGTATCTACCATGGACAGACACAGCTGCTGTCTCACTTGCTCAAGGTTTTAATTCAGAGTGACGTTACTCAATGTGGATCACTGACTGTCTCTGAATTTAGGTAAGGGTAATAAGTCACATTTCTCAGCAGTAAATGTATGATTGTCATTTTATTATTACGCTCTATATCTGTGTGGTGGTTTTCAGTGAGGCATTGAAGAAGGCTTTCCCTCTGAAGTCGGATCAAGACATTGAGGAGCTGTTGGCGGCGGCTCAGACAGAGCTGAAGAGCAGCGGAGCACGCATTTCTTATCAGACACTTTATACAGAGGTCAGTTCCAAAGTTTTTGCTAAAAATCTGCAATGCTTGATTGTGAGTGCAGATTTTGTGGCTTTGAGCTCATCATGACGAGGATTGGTGTGTGACTAAAATATGCAAATATCAGGTTATGTACTGCATAAATTATCATGTGTTTGATTTTTTTCTAAATATTTATATTTAAGAGATGTCTGGAAATAATAAGATATCTTTAATGTTATTATTAGTTCTCTTGATTTGCCATTAATAGTCACGTATTTTGGTTCATTTGTGTTTTCTTTTATAAACTGCTGATAATGTATATTATTTAATTTAATACATTTGTTTGCAGAAATGTGTATATATAAATTTGAATGTATACATTTTTCTGAAAACATTTAGTATTGCTTATTTGTCATATTTTCTCGTATATAAATGGTCGCATTATAATATTTGAAATTCTGAAGACAAATTATCAGCAGTTTATTTAAAAAGAAAAACTTGTTTATTAAAAAACTTACCTATTTACATGTAGAGCTGCACGATATTGGAAAAATTTTACATTGTGATATTTTGTTATTCTGCAATTTCTGTTGCGATAGGAACACAATTTCACCAGGTGACTTGAATATCTCTGTTTGGAAATTTTAGATTGATATGGATGATTCTGTATATGGAATGCATCTGCATAAAATCTAATAAACAATCTGTAAATACAATAAAGAGTAGATATAATTGACATACACAGTGTTTTGTTGTTTTCTGAGTCTAACAGTTTACAGTAATTGAACAATAAAAATAATTCAATAAAATCAATTGTTATTTGTTAAAAACGGTATGCCTGAATGCTTTTTAAAGTCATTATATAGTCACAAGCCTCAAAAACACATGCAAATGATGAATTATAATACAAAATCAACATTGCATATCCTGCGATGTGTCTTACAAATGATCAAATTGCGATATCGACACTGAAACAACATATTGTGCATCCCTATGAACATGTACAAGAACAGTTTAATGAAAACATGCCTCCTCGTAAAAGAGTTTTGTGGAAACATGCCTCCTCGTATCCAGCATAATATATACACTCGTTGGCCCCCCTTTTTTGGACCCCCTTTTGCCATTTGAGTACAGTGCCATTTGAGTACAGTGAACTAATTGTCATGTTCAAGAAACCAGTCTGAGATGATTTGTGCTTTATGACATGGTGCGTTTTCCAGCTGAAAGTAGCCATCAGAAGATGGGTACACTGTGGTCATAAAGGGATGGATATGGTCAGCAACAATACTCAGGTAGGCTGTGGCGTTGGCACGATGCTCTATTGGGTCTATTGGGATACTATTGGGCCCAAAGTGTGCCAGAAAAATATCCCCCACACCATTACACCACCACCAGCCTGAACCATTGATACAAGGCAGGATGGATCCATGATTTCATGTTGTTGATAACAAATTCTGATCCCTACCATCCGAATGTCACAGCAGAAATTGAGACTCATCAGACCAGGCAACGTTTTTCCCTTCTTCTATTGTCCAATTTTGGTGAGCCTGTGCGAATTGTAGCCTCAGTTTCCTGTTCTGTTCTGACAGGAGTGTCACCTGGTGTGGTCTTCTGCTACTGTAGCCCATCCGCCTCAAGGTTCGAGTTGTTGTGTGTTCAGAGATGCTCTTCTGCATACCTCAGTTTTAACGAGTGGTTATTTGAGTTACTGTTGTCTTTCTAACTGTGCGAACCAGTCTGGCCATTCTTCTCTGACCTCTGGCATCAACAAGGCATTTGAACCACTCACTGAATATTTTCCCTTTTTCAGACCATTCTCTGTCCCTAGAGATGGTTGTGCATGAAAATCCCAGTAGATCAGCAGTTTCTGAAATACTCAGACCAGCCCGTCTGGTACCAACAGCCATGCCATGTTCAAAGTCACTTAAATCACCTTTCTTCCCCATTCTGATGCTCGGTTTGAACTGCAGCAGATCATCTTAACCATGTCTACATGCCTAAATGCATTGAGTTGCTGCCATGTGATTAGCTGATTAGAAATTTGCATTAACAAGCAGTTGGACAGGTGTACCTAATAAAGTGGCCGGTGAGTGTATGTTATAACAGCATAATTTTCTGTCTGCATGTTGTTTTTTCAGGACACAGATGGACAACACAAAGAATTCCTGAGACTAGTTAAAAAACAAGCTACCGCTGAGAGGCTCCAGTACATCAGTGAGCTTAGAGCTCAGTTGGAAAGCCAAGGGTGAGAAATCATCATATGTGCTTCATTGGAGATCTTTCAGTAAAGCCACGTTTATCTAATCCTGTTTATATTGCAGTATGCGTGTTCTCATACTTCTGCCATGTTTTGCACATCATCAATGTAGGAAAGTGGATGCAGAGCAGCTCTGGGTTGCCTTCAAAGCTATTGATCCCTCACTGGATCCTGAAAATATGGAATGGAATCTCAGTGTAGCTTTTCAGACAAAAGAGAGTGAATTACAAACTCAAGCTTTGAAAAAGGAGGTTGTGCTACAGCGTCTCTCTGTGGCTCATGTCAAAAGGGCAGGGCCAAAGGGATGACCGTTCTTACTCCAAGCACATTCACCGTCTATTTTTAACACACTACACATATTAACCAAGCATAGCACTCGGGCATAGAAATACCTCTGTGTTAGTGTTTAGAAAAATCGCATATCAAAGATGACACAAGAAAGAAAGCTTGTTTGTCTTTTCAGCCTTTTACATTTAAAAATATTTATATTGACATTTTAAATCAACATCGTTTTATTCATTTGAATTATTTGCATAAATTGTCAATAGATCATACATTTATATTGATTTGTTATATTTATTATTTGTTCTGCTGATTATTTAAAGTTGAATGTCATTGATTATTAACAAGAGCCATGCTTTCTGACAAAATGACAAAAAGGAATGTTACTTTTTTCCAACAATTTATTATTTAACACTGTAGTGCCGTTCAGTCATTTTGAAAATAAACTTTTAACCTTTTTTCACTTCAAAACTGAGTAAAGGCTTTGGAACTTGCCATGTGAACACACACACACACACACACACACACACACACACACACACACATACACACACATACAAACGGATATTACTCCAAAGCATTCAAGTTAAAATTGACAACTAATTACTTTATTTTATATTTAGTGACGCATGTTTTGTTCTGCATCCAAACAAAATTTTAATTTGAAACAACGTGTTTATTCATTCTCTTTAGGGAAAAAAGAAAATGAATAAAATGATTTTTTTGAAAAAAAAAAAGTTTCATATTTGTGTGCACTTTATAACACTATCCTTAACTTTTTAGTATTGTACTTCAGCAATATCTGAGTGTCTAAACTATATTGGAATTATCTGCCAGTTTTGTTTGGTAACATTAAAACTAGTTACTTAAAATGAACTAATGAACAATATTTCTACAGTATTTGCCAATCTTACCCATTTCTATAAATTTTTGTACATTTTAATACATTTTCCTTCGGCTTAGACCCTTTATTCATCAGGGGTTGCCACAGCGGAATGAACCAGCAACTTATCCAGCATATGTTTTACACAGCGAATGCCCTTCCAGCTGCAACCCAGTACTGGGAAACATCCAGACACACTCATTCACACACATACACTACGGCCAATTTAGTTTATTCAATTCACTTTTTGCTGTGGGGCGACAGTGCTAACCTCTGAGCCACTGTGTCACCCGGAATGGTAACATGACATTATTATTGTTTACACTGTGAATGTATTTGAATTAACTAACTTTACAAAAGGGTTAACAAATGCTGTAAAACAAACTGCTTACAGTTTATTTTAAACTAATTACAACACTGTTAACAAATGGGACCTTACTGTAAGCGTAACTACATTTATCTCACAGAATTGACAATTCAGATGTAAATTGCAGTGAAAATAAACAATTTCTTGCGACTATTTAACTTAAGTTAACAAATAGAACACTATTGTAAGTGTAACTTTTATCTCACAGAATTGACATGTAAATAGCAGTGAAAATTTACAAATTCTTGCGAGTATTTAAAGTTTACTATTCTGGGATTCACCTGCTGCTGCTCGAAGCTCCACTTCTACATTTGGAAAGCAGTATATCAACATCTCTGTTTACACCGAGGATCTGTTGACTAACTGTCAAGAAGCAAAATTCAAAGCGGTGTGTAAGAGCAGTGCGCATGCTCACACTGAAGAGGCCGCTCAACTTCTGTTCTCCGCGCGCTGGAATCGCCATAACTGGAACCGGGGATTCGGTTTAGGGCTCACGGAGGTAAGATACTGGCCGTATATCACTTGTAGCAGGTAACGCTGTATTTCCGCTGCACATAACTACTTTATAAACACTTTATGCAAAGTATGACTGGGGCTTTTTGCCAAGAATGATCTGAAGCGCTAGCTAATAGGACACGCCTATAGGACAGGAGCGTGTACGGGCCGCGCGAGGGTCTCCGCTCATATGGCGCTGGGGTATTTTTAGATCGGAACGAGATCGCGTTTGCTCCAAGTTCACCGATGATCGTTGCTATTCCCCTCCGAGTCGATATTCAGAAAACCACGGCCGCTTCACCGTTAAACACAACTTTTCCTCATGAGCGTTTAGCCGGCGAGCTCGTTGTAGACAGACAGCCTAGTGTTAGCACGTCTGCGGCTAAAGCTACAATGAATCAGTCTACAGCGAGGCCAGTCAACGCTAGCTGATAGTCATAGCACTGTGATTTTTTTTAATGACTGGGTCTTATCCTGATTAAACAATGGGTGTAGTTTGACGGAAGTGATTTTACAGATAAATCAGAAGTCAATTCCTAGTGGTTGGTTTGTAACGTTATATGGAGTTGTTATTAGCTAACATCTACATAGAGCTAAAATCTTCTTCACAATGACCATCCCAATGCTTTTATTTATAAGTAGACTCATTTTAATAGACTTTTTTTGTCTTGCCAATTTGCCAGTAACTCAAGTAGTTTGGTTAGTGTATGCTAGCTATGGTGATCTAATGTCAGCTGCTCCAACTAACATGTAAATAAGCGTTGTGGCCCACAACTACAAAAGTGACTATTCGTTTTTTAACTAAAAGACTTTAGAGAAATTGATCTTTGTAAGTTTGAATGACTAAATGAGTCATAGTCCAAGCACGTGATATTTAGCCAGTCAAAATTGCTGACAAATCCGTGTGGGTGGAGCAGGAGCTGAGTTGAAAGAGTTCAGAAATACCAAAACAGTTAAGTCATCGATTTAAACTATCAAGTTTTAAAGTCACCATAAAATCAAAATGGGCTATTCCGGTTATAATGGAATATTGCAGTATTTGTTATGAGTTATTTATCCATGCCATTTTAAAATTAATGTGGCCTCTTAAAGAGAGAGCTGTTCCAAAAAAAAAAAGTTTGCAGTAAAATTAACCAAAGCTTGAACCGTCTAAGATGTTGTTGAATTTTTCATTTATAAAATTCACCAAGATTTTTAGCCAAAAAGTCATTTTTGATCTATTATATAATTATTGTGGGTGCTTTTTAGGAACACAATTCCTTAGTCTGTTAATACATTGAGGTATGAATCAAAATGATCCGTTTGTACAGGAAACTGAACATTATTTTTAACTCTATTTATAAATTTATTATCTTTAATTAGGTAACCTTACATAAGGTCCTGAGTGTGTTCATGACAGTCTGGAGTGCACGTTTTGTCACATGATATTGTGTTACAGTGCAAACTTATGCATGAGCAATAAATGTTGTAAGTACTGTTCAGTTTCTTGCTTATAGACTGATCGTTTTGCTTGAACACAGTGTAAGTGTAAACTGTCTGAACTATAAATTTTGTGTGATTTTGTTGTTGATTTTTTTTTTCCCATACAATATCTGGCATGTTGTCAGAAAATGAAAAAGGTGCGTACATTATTTTGCTAGCCCATTTAGCCTATTTTTTACATAAATAAACACTATTGAATTGCTGTTGTTATATTATTTTCTAATTTTGAGCAAGAATGGTATTATACCGGGGTGCCATGGTGGCGTAGTGAGTAGCACGTTCGCCTCACAGCAAGAAGGTCGCTGGTTCGAGCCCTGGCTGGGTCAGTTGGCATTTCTGTGTGGAGTTTGCATGTTCTCCCCGTGGTCGTGTGGGTTTCCTCCGGGTGCTCCGGTTTCCCCCACAATGCCAAAAGACATGTGGTATAGGTGAATTGGGTAGGCTAAATTGTCCGTAGTGTATGAGTGTGAATGTGTGTATGGATGGTACCCAGAAATGGGTTGCGGCTGGAAGGGCATCCGCTGCGTAAAAATATGCTGGAAAAGTTGGCGGTTGATTCCGCTGTGGCGACCCTGGATTAATAAAGGGACTAAGCCAACAAGAAAATGAATGAATGAATGGTATTATACCACTGGTATTTTGTTTGAAATATGTCCTTCAGACCAAATTTTAATAAAGCGTTTCAGTCATCTTCCCTCAAGAAACTCACATTTTATTATGAGGCATAAAGAAAATAAGCATATATATTTTACCTGCAGTTTGTGTAATAATGATTATAATCTTAGACTGGGATAAAGCCTGGATTGCTTTCTCATCAGAAGTGAAGTATATAAAGAGACCTCTTCATTTAGCCAATATTGTACTGAGTGATTTTGTATGAATCCAAGAGTAATTGCCATGTTCACATATTCATGTCATGATTTTGTCAAGTACGATGCGATCCTGGACTAACATCTATGTTGATCCTGAAACATAATTTTTGTTGGAAAATGTAATCCACTCTTATTGCCTACCCATAAACCCAACCATAACTGTAAATTATTCCCAAAACCAGTGCATAAACCTAACCGTAAGCCTAAACTAAACATAAACGGTAAACGTATCCCTTAATTCTGATCGGCTGATTGGAATGTTGTTCGAGGATCAACATAGATGTTAGTCCAGGAACATGTCCTAGTTGGTGAAATCAGGTTGGTGGTTCAGCAATGCCCAAATGAACCAAACTAGTGGAGAAAAGCACATTCTAGTCATCATGAAGCCCTGTATGTACCATAAATAAAAGTAAATCTGAACAAATGGATGTGATAAAAAACACAATGCACATTACGTTTGGTTGACCTGTACAAAAAACAGAAGGTTAATCACCTCAAGTATCAGCAATCTTTACCTTCAGAATTGTATTGATAAGACTAACACTGTCAGATAAGAGCAAAACCTGAACTAAAGTTAACTGCCGTCTGTAAAACTGCTGAATTGCATTCTTGACATTGTTTTTGAACTGAGTTGAGCTTAATAAAGCCATTGCTGCTTTTTGAAAAACTGCTTACAGCTCTTTGACCAAAAATATGTGGCTCTTCAGCTGTCTAAGCTGTGAGAGTTTAAAAAAATCATAACTGTTACTATAGAAATCAGTTTTCTATTGAAAATACAATTACAATTCCTTTTATACTGTATTTTCAACAGCAAAAAGAATAAGAACTCAGATTACAATAAAAGGACATTTCAACCAATACGCATATGTGGTGCTGTGGTTTAACTTGAATCGCGACAGCAATAAAGTAACCCAATGGTAACCTCACACACGTAAATTCAAACAACATTAATGAGTGGCGATGTCAAAAAGAAAATCTATAAATTATCCTTTCTTCATACATTGTGATGCGTTATTTGTTTATTTTTGAGTTGTGTAAGGACATTTATAAAGGTTTTGTTTATAAATAAGTAAAGTTTTTTTTTAATATACACACACCCAGAGTGGCTCTTTAAAAAATGCATTTGGTTAAAAAAAATCAGAAATGGCTCTTTGCTGAAAAAAGGTTCCTGAACCCTGAACTAAACCAATAATGTAATGGAAAGAAGCCTCAATAAGCCACTTTTCTAGATTGTTAACTGTGAGTATCAAGTCTGATATTGAAGGTCCTTCTTGCTATAAGCTGTTGCATTGTATCTTAAAATTATTTTTGATATGAACTGTGCTGTCTGGTCAATGGTTTTCTCAGTCTGTCATCTGCATTGAGTCATTTCTTCTGTCTCCACCAGTGCCTGTAGCAGGGTGAATCAGAATGGGAGACAAGCCGATTTGGGAACAAATAGGATCCAGCTTTGTGCAACATTACTATCAACTGTTTGACACAGACAGGACTCAACTTGGATCAATATATGTAAGTGTTTTTTGACTAGTCCTTTAGCAGAGAGAGAGATGTGCTAACTTGTTTTTGTCTTGCTATCATGAGGGACGTTAAAGGGTCATTTGGTTTATGTCTTGGAGGGTAGCAAGCTAGCTTTGCAGTGTCTTTTTAGTCCAGAAATATGTTACTCTGGATCATAAAACATCTTATGTCTGATTTATACTTCTGCATAAAGTGTACGCCTTTGGTCTGGTGCAGCTTGTGCGCGGTCGCATAGCCCTCACCGTAGCCGACGGGCACCTCTAAAATAATACAACTACACGTCGCTACTACACGTAGCGCAAGCTCTGTGTTTGGTCGGCTTGGGTAGCTGTGACAAATGTGGGGCGCAGGCCTTCATTGAAAATAACAAACAAAGTGAACGGACCCTAGTTAATAGCCTGGGTGTACAAGCTCAGAACTTCAAACTAGCGCACAGTTGGCTTAACTTTGTTTAGTTGCAGCAGTTTTGTTGTTGCACATATTGTTGTGAACATGACCTGTAAAAAGAGCTTGAGGTGCTTTTACTATTTGAGCTGCATATAAAAAAGAAACATTGATAAAGATAATGAAAGATATGTGTATTACAACCCAACAAACAGAGATATAGCTATAATATTATGTGGAATAAAATGTTTGTCTACTACTGTGAGTGCACCTGTCTAGTTATTGTCGTTTTTAATATAGCATAATATAGCATAGTAGGTGTATAATTGTATTACGCTGGCCACAGCATTGCTTCACTGTCTACATATTGACTTCCTTAGCGCAACTTCAAACTCTTTTTCTGTCGTCTTAGATTGATGCGTCATGCCTTACGTGGGAGGGTCAGCAATTCCAGGGAAAAGCGGCAATTGTCGAAAAGCTTTCCGTAAGTATTCGAATGTGTATTTTTAGGATTTAGAGATTGACAAAGTTGTTTCTCGTTTCCATTTTGTACAGGGATTAATTTTGTTTTTTGAAATTATAAGGGGGGATTTTTTAGCTAAAAAACACCAATGTTAAAATGCTTGCCATTACTTATAAGTTGGAAAATATTTTTCATTGTTGATAACTAATAAATGGTAGAAATGAAATGCCTGTGTTATTTTATGATTACTGAATTTAAAATCAGTTATTTATAATGGTACAAAGCATCAGAACACATTGGCATTGGAGTTTTTTTTTTTACATGTAACTTTTTTATGGCATTGGTTTGGGGCGCTTTTATGCATATTCTGAAATAATACAGAATTTCTGAATCCAGTTTTTTAATATAATATTTTTCTTCTAGGAAAAATGTTATTTGATTTATTTCAGCTAGAATAAAAGTTTTTTTTTTTTAATTCACTTTTAAGGTCAATATTATTAGCCCCCTTAAGCTTGTTTTTTTCGACTGTCTGCAGAGCAAACCATCGTTATACAGTGACGTGCCTACATTGCC
The DNA here is from genome assembly GCA_903798035.1 of Danio albolineatus. Lineage (NCBI taxonomy): Eukaryota > Metazoa > Chordata > Actinopteri > Cypriniformes > Danionidae > Danio > Danio albolineatus. The sequence goes on along the minus strand of CAIGQQ010029921.1, from coordinate 15,077 downwards.
TTGTTAAACTAATTAACCTAGTTAAATTGCAATAAAAAGTTGAATACTTGTGTCTTGAAAAATATCTAATAAAATATTATGTACTGTCATCATGTCAACGACTAAAAAATATTGGGGCGCTAATTATTCAGGAGGGCTCTAAGGGCCGAGACACACAAAACTGATGGTCGACCATTGGGCTCCATCAGTCAGGCTAGTTGGCTTGCTGTGTTTCACATGTTGGGTTAACGTCATTGACCCCTATTCAGCATGTTGAATTTGTGTCAGAGCATCGGGTGAGGAGAGCACTCTGACTGGTTATTCAGCAACGAATCATCAGAGTGAATGTGACATAGTGAAGTGACGTAGCAAGTAAACATTTCAAGCCAAGAGTGTCACAAAGAGGTTGGTTGAAATTTCGCAAAATTTCTCCAATATTTGCAAACGATATGGAGTGTTAGATTATCAGACATATTTTCACTAGCAGATCCCTCTGTGGTGAGTGACCATTATTATGACATTACTGATTGTTGCTTTGCTACACTTTATGCTTATCGGAAGTTCTGGTTTCCCTTTACGGAACGAGAAATCAGACTACTGTCCCCGCAGAGCAGAAATATGCGTCCCTTGCACAGGTGTAGAACGTGTGTTCTCATGCAGCTTTTTGGTCCAGACGAGACAACACAGTTGGGTTTTTTAGGTTGGTGCTAGCTGTTTGGTGTCTGCTTGTTGTGTCCTGGCCCTAACAATAAGTAGTGTTTTTAAAAGATTTAAGAGTTTGTGAAAAGTTAATCAGGCTGTCATAATAATTCAAATGAGCATGTACGGTTGAATGGCCAAATCAAACAACCAATATGGTACCGATTTAAAGTGCATCTATATTTGAGTATCAATCCTCTGTCATTACTGTGTGTTTATATAAAACAGTAAAGTGTGTTTCTCTTCGAACAGTAACTGTATCCAACATTTTTTGTTTTTTATGTTATTTCAGAGCCTGCCCTTCACAAAAATAGCTCACAGCATAACAGCACAAGACCACCAGCCCACCCCTGATAGCTGCATATTGAGTATGGTAGTAGGCCAACTAAAAGTAAGTATTTTGTTTACACTTTATTGTTGTCTTCTTACAGTTATGCTAGCAGCGCTCGAGATGAATATTTTTGCCTAATGTGTACAGAGCCTTTTTCCCACAAAATCACTTTAATCCCATTTAAAACGAAAGCAGCCGCAGACGTTTTAAGCCTCTTGATTGCCCTCTCGCACCACATTAGGTCACGTGGTTATGCGTAATCAAAGATTTCACTGGCAATTTCAGAGTTGTGTGTTTGTCTATCAGGCGGATGATGACCAGGTGCTGGGCTTCCACCAGACCTTTCTGTTGAAATGCATCAACACCGCCTGGGTTTGCAGCAATGAAGTCTTCAGGCTTGCCCTGCACAACCTTTGAGCATAAAGACTCTCGGTGGTCACATGGCCTTTCCTCCTCCTTCTCTTAATGTCTGTAAGGACCAGTGAGCTCTTGGGTTTACGAGCACCGTATGAGCCTCTTTACTAATGGCTTAAAGCTTTGTTCAGATCAAGCTTCTGTATTGTTTTAGTATGGTGGAAATGCGTTGCCATAATGAGTTTGTTGATGCTGGTTTGCCTGGTGTGTGTTTGCAGATTTGCTTTCACATTTGCAGCAACAAAACACACCCGAAACTCATTCATTTGCAGTAAGAGTGGAACAGTTTTTTGGTGATTTGAATGTGTCCCATGTGACAAAATGGAACAAGTTTTATGTTATGTGTAGTGGTTAACAATCATCTTTTTTTGTAAAGAGATTGTTGACATAAAAATATTTAAATTCTGTCATCTTATACTTACTATTTCTAAACCTGTTTGACTTTTGTTGAACTCAACAATGTTGAAAAAAACAGCCATTGACTTCCATAGTATTTTTTTGTTCCTACTATGGATATAAATGGCTGCAAAATGTTTTTGAATACCTTGTTTTGTGTTCAACAAACGCTCCCCGACCTACTGACATTTTTATAAAGTTTCAGAAAAATGGTCTCTGTCCACACATTACAGCCGAAAACGCATGATCCATGACCATTCACGCTAACTGGGAATGTGCATATTTTGCTGGCATCTGTACTTACAGTCTGCTGATTGTACAATGGTCATATTAAAGTGTCTTGACGAATCAAGCCTAGGAACAATACTCAATTGTCCAGAAGACCAGTCAGTGAGGATAGACATGTCCATGTTTTTAAATGTTTTTCTGTTTCTGTTTTTTACCTAAACAGAACACCAAACACTTTTCCATAGTAGTTTTCCAAACTCTTTGGCATTTTTAAAACTCTTGTTTTCATGGGTTGAAGTTGGTGAAGTACACTACCTGACAGAAGTCTCGTTGCCTATCCAAGTTTTAGGAACAACAATATAATAACTTGACTTCTAGTTGATCTCTAGATGAATTTGAAAGCCAGAGGCCTCTAGATTACGCTTATTTTACCAAAATAAAATATGATCATGCCTTACTATTGACTCCTGGAGCACCTTCATTGCTTTCAGAAACTTGGATGTGGAGGCTGAAGTATGAGAAGGAGCACTATTTTGCTGAAGAATTTGCCCTCTCCTGTGGTTTGTAATGTAATGGACAGCATAAATGTCTTGATACCTCAGACTGTTGATGCTGCCATCCCCTCTGCATATCTCTTGCATGCCCCTATACTGAATGTAACCCCAAGCTATGTTTTGTCCTTCACCAAACCTGACTGATTTCTGTGAGAATCTTGGGTCCATGCGGGTTCCAGTAGGTCTTCTGCAGTATTTGTTATGATTGGGATGCAGTTCAACAGATCATTCATCTGAAAAATCTACCTTCTGCCACTTTTACTAGAAGTCAACTAGAAGTCAAGATGTTATTTGTGGCTCTTACAACTGGCATCGATGACAAAACTTTTGTCAGGTAGTGTAGTGTGAAGGCCAGGCGTAATCAAAACAAAACCTTTTAAAATCAAAACACACTAGTGTAAACGGCACCTGAGTGTTCACGGATGCTTTTTTTTTTTATTATTTAACATTTAAAATGATATTATTATGTTCTGTTAACATTGCTCATTCTCATATATTTAATAGATATATTTATATGTGACATATTTCCAGACCCTTGCTGAACCTACTTTCCTTAAACATACCAACATTTTGAACATCTGAATATTCTTGTGTTTTATGTTGGTATCTTTGAAATATGCAAACGAAACTCCACATTTTCACTCATTTTATTGTAGATACTCTGCTGTTTCTGTGTCGTCAAATCAAGCGATTTGTAATGTTGCATCCTGTGAAGTTATGTGTTTTGTTTGGTTTGTGTAGATGTTTGGTTTG
>CAIGQQ010029921.1:0-11323 GCA_903798035.1 Danio albolineatus | reverse complement strand
CATTTTTGGGTGAACTAACTCTTTAATTCTTTCATTTACCATCTCTCTGTTTACCTGAGGTCTCATTTCCCCGTTTTCCATACATAGAAATGAGTCCTTGAGAATCATCCCTGTCATTTAAAGGCATAGTTCACCCCAAAAATGAAAATTCTCTCATTATTTACTCTTTCTTGACTTGGTCCAAACCTGTACAGCTTTCTTCACAATATCCTCTTGTTTTCATCAGAAATTAACTCGTAAACAACTTGAGGGTGAGTCTATAATACTGAGTAAATGTTCAGTTTTTGGTGAACTAGCCCTTTAGTTCTTTCATTTATCCTTTCTCTGTTTAGCTGAGGTTTCATTTTTTTCATTCATAGAAATGTTCAAATGTAATGGGATGCTATGTTTTCGTAAGTTTGTATGAATGTAAATGTCTTTGGGTTTGTAGTGTGGCCAAAGCTGTTACTACCTTCAGTACTGAGGCTTTTATTCTGACGCTCAAGAAGGATCACAGACACATTAGCCTAAAACATGACATCAGAAATACTAGTTTTCGAGATCACAATCCATTCATTTTCAAGATGTTTACACTAAAGGAGCTTTGTTCATTGCTTGGGACTAGAAAATCTTAGTCCTAAACCATGAAGGCCTTTGTGCCAAGCGATGGTACAGATATTTTAGAAAGATGTCCTCTGCGTTGTAGCTTTTTGCACTGAAATATCACATCTAGAACATCAGTCACTGTCTCGCATTATATTTTTGCTGGACAAATTCATGTGTTGTACATCAAGCTTGCTCAACCCTGGATGAAGCCGCTCTCAAACGTGGTTTGAGGGGAACAGCAAAATACTTGATTTTCCCAAGAACAGTAATACGATGTGAATAAAGAAACAGACTACTTCAGTTGCCTACATTTATGTGGAAATAAAGGAGATCAAAGTGAAGTGTGATCCTATTGTTATTTCTGTAGGTCTTTTAGGATTTTTTTATAATTATTTACTATTTTCTTGATAACCATTACAATTATAGTATTTATATTAATAGTACGTCAGTAAAAACTGTTTAATATCAGTGATATTTAAATCATATAATCTTAAAAATGGAATTTAGTAGTAATGTGGAGCCTGTGAAGTGATTCTCTCCGGAACTGAAGGAAACCTGCTAGCGGAGGCGGGGGAATGAAATGCAGGGAGCGCTTCGGCGGAAGTGGAGGGACGGTTGCAGGCTTTTATGAGGGGCGAGCTCAGACACAGAATTAAACTATTGAGCATTTGACAGTTTCAGCGATTTACTCCCCCTTCCCTACTTTATGGCTTCCAGTTCCAACATGGACATAGAGGGCGCGACCCAGCACCTTCGGGACATCTTAAAACTGGATCGCCCGGGTAATTCGGCCGGTAAGTTGCCGGGGAAGCGAGCAGCTTTAGGCCGCGGCGCGATGATGCTGCGCAGCGCCTGATTTCAGCGCGAGCCACCTGACTGAACTCGCTCCAAACCGCGGGACAACGACAATTAGAGTCAACGACTGAAAAAACATCACGTTTTTGTGTAACTTTGTAAATAAATGAAAAGGGTTTTGTAGCACATAAGGGCTAACTCGTTCTGGCGCAGCTGCAGCTTTGCTCAGAGTCTTTAGTATTAATTGCGACACGAATATAATTGTTATGAAAGAGTCGAGACTATTAAATATTTGTCACTATAAGATGTCTGTGACGACAACAGACATTTATTGTATGCTTCTTAACGAAGATGTGCCAAAAAGACTGAATCATAAAAAAAACGTGAAACTTTTTGTGCATCACTGCTAGGTTTTTATTAGGTTTGTGTAACGTTGTGCAATAATTTGTATGTATAGATATGTAGCTATGTGTGTATGTATAGATAGATACTGTATCTTTACATGCGTATAGATTGATGGGTAGATAGGTAGCTACTGTATTCCTAAAATCTTAAGTAAAATAATTTGTTGGTACAAAGGTAAAGTCTTCGAGTAAAATTAAAGGTAAAACGTTATTTACCAAACTTATTACTCGTTTAAAATTTACTAAAGTACTTGTATTTGTATGTGTGTATATATGCATATTAAAATGAATTGTTCTTTGGTGAATCTTAATATATTTGGGATAATTTTTATTTTATTTTTTTACCTTGACTTAATTATTCGCTAAGAATTTCTACTGATAATTAATTTTAATGTCATGGCATAAACGAGTAAAAATAATCTAAATGTGTTGTATAGTTAAGAATAACATTTGAGTAAAAACAAAAGTATGCTGACAAATAGAAATATAAAATCATAGATGCAGGATGTGTTCTCAGTTTTTATGTGGTCGTCTATTTGCTGTTTTTGCTATATTTTGGCATTTTGAATGAGCTAGGATAGATTGAGAGATTCATTAGTCAGCTTAAACGGCTTGACGTTTTACAGCAGATTTAGTTAAACAACTGACAGATGTGACCTACATGTAAATATAATTTTCATCACTACTGTGAAGTCGCTGATTCATTAGCTTTAGATTCACTCTGACCGAATTATTGGAACGAGTGAGCCTGAAGGACTGAAGGACAGGTCCAGTCTTCTCAAATTCACAAATTAATGATTTTAAAAACTGATTTAACAGGTTATCTGAATTAGGCATGGGCTGGTGTAAGATTTTGACAGTATGATAACCTTGGATAAATAATATCACTGTTTGATGGTATTGTGATTACTGCTCTAAAATATATTCTTTTTAAAACGTCTGGATAAAAAACAAAAGTGTTTGCCCCCCTTTAAACACAATATATATTTTTTTTTCAAGAAACATTTCCAATATTTTGGAGCAGTAAACACGTCAGACTAAATAATTCAAATGAATCATGACTTCTGCTCTCTTCATTAGTTTCAAAAACACAGATTTGTTTAAAAAATTTAAAATGCATCCTTGGATATATTTTCTGCTGGAGATACTGTCGTCCTAAAAAGAATAAAGAAAACGTAAATAAAAATCTTAAACATACCTTAGGAATGATACAGCAGTGGTTTTAAAACCTAAACCGAAGTATACCTTGAGTGGTTATCGTCCCATGCCTAGTCTGAAATCAGTCATTCACAAGTCTGGCACAGCTAATCTATTGTGGTTCGGAGCAGGCAGCTTTTTCTACAATTCTAAATAATAACATGCACATACAAAAACAGTTGAAGATCTACATTTTGTTCGAGCTCAGATTGCATTTAGGCATGGAACTATAACTGTTTTCAAGGTATACCGCTGTTTGGAAAATTCAAGGTTTTCATACTGCCAACATTTTCTGCCATACTGTTACTAAGGTATGTGTGAGTTTTCTTTTTTTTTTCTTTTTTTTTTTTTAGGTGTGAATTGTAAAGACATCTGTGTTTTTGAAACAAATGAAGACAGCAGAAGTCAATGATTCACTTGAATTATTTAGCCTGACATGTTTACTGCTCCAAAATACTTTTAAATGTTTCTCAAAATGAAATATATTGTGTTCAAAGGGCAAAAAGTTTTTTTTTTTACCCAGACATTTAGAAAGAATATATTTTAGAGCAGTAATCACAATACAGTGAAACTGTGATATTTTTATCCAAGGTTATCATACCGATAGAATCTTATACCGGCCTATGCCTAATTGTGTTGCACATTTTTTAAAATTCTTTGTAATAAGAGTGTGCTCAGGAGTTTTTCATCTGTCGTATATTTTTACAGAAGCCTCTTTGGTCGAGAGCCAGAGAAAACCATCTTTCAATGGAGAGCTGAATGGAGTTCTCGGAGCCGATCTCATGGGAGCAGCCATGGTGGAGCCGACGACGCACAACTCAGACAAACTCAATGGACAGGACACACAGACCATGTAGGTTTTTGCTGTCATTATCTCTGTATATATGCATCAAACTCATTTACTTAACCATTGTTTTCATTTGATATTTAATTTTATAATATACATTTTTTTTATTTAATGCTCAGCAAGGCATTTATGTGGTTAAAAATGCATTAAAAGTAATATTTTGAAATATTATTGCAGTTTTAAATGACTTATGTTTAAAAAGTTTATTTATGTGATGGCAAAGTTTTCAGCTACCTTTTAACTATTGTACATGCTAAAATAATTCAATCATGCTGATCATCAAATCATCATGATAAAAACAAATCCCAGTTATTTGAAATATCTTAAAAACCTTATAAGACTTAGGTTTCATTAAAGTTCTTTTTAGCAATAATTCTGTGTGCTTTTTATTTTATTTTTTTGCCGCAGCTGTCTTTCAGGAGACGACGGGTCCATTTGTGTCCCAATCAGAGCGAATAATGTGGAAATTGTATCCAGTCGTGACTCTAGTATTGACAGTAAGGCTCGTGGAAGCAACAAGGTGTGTAAATTTAAACCAGTTGTTAAACTTGTATTTCTCATTGCCATTTTTTTTTTTATGGAAATGAAAAAGTTTTTATATTGCTTTTTTTGTCATTTGAAATGAATAAAAATCATTGGAAGTGACAAACTAGCTGTGAAAAATTGCTGTAAAACTTTTAAACAGACAACCGGCAAAGTCATAGTAATTAATAGGAGAAAACCTGTAACAACACTGGATATTATTTTGTTCTTACCTTTGGCGTTATGACTATCTTGCAGGTTAAAATTCAGCCAGTGGCCAAATATGATTGGGAGCACAAGTACTACTATGGCAATTTAATAGCCGTGTCCAACTCATACTTGGCTTATGCTATAAGAGGTCAGTTTACACACTTCATCATTTTATCGTTGTATTTGTTTTTCGCTCATGAGCTCACTCCTTTGAATAAAATGTTGATGGGATTCAAGTGAATTTGTCTTGTAATTTTAATTTCTGTTTTGGTTCCCACAGGTGCAAACAATCATTCAATGATCCGTGTGCTGCGCCTGAGCTCTACAGAGCGCTCGCTGCTGAAGGGCTTCACTGGGGCTGTCACAGACCTTGCCTTTGCTCATCTGGACTCCACCCTGTTGGGATGTGTGGACGAGGCTGGAAACATGTTCATTTGGCAGCTTACAAGCCACAGCAGCAAAATACAGTATCCTCTGTAGATTGAACTGGACTTATTATAGAGATATAAGGTGCTTTCACACTAGCACTTTTGGTCCGCACCCGGGTTCGTTTGACATCATAGTACGGTACATTTAGCTAGTGTGAACACGTCTTCTGAACTCGGGTGCGCACCCGTGAACCGTACCCGAGTCCGCCTGAAAGAGGTGGTCTGGGGTACGGTTCATGTGTACCAAACCAAAAGGTTCAGTAAAAGCGAAACAACCGTGATGTGCGGACATCTTTGCATTTTGGCGCTTTGCTTTTGTGTCCGTCGCCTGGCAACAGACGTACACAAAACATTGGCTTGATGACGCAAACGTACCGGGGTTCAGAAGGAAAAAAGACAGTGTGAACACAAACCAACCAAAAAGGTGGCAAGGGGAGACAATCAAACTTTTAGTACGGTCCAGGCAATTGAACCAAGTGTGAAAGCACCCATAGATTAATGTTTGAAGGTTAAAGAAAAGCCAAATTATAATATCAGCTACATTTGTGCTAAAAATGTGCTTAATGAAAGGCACATTTTAGGATTATTATTTAAATATTTATTTGGTCATAATTAAAAAAATATTATATATTTTATATATATTTATATATTATATATATTTATCAATTTATTTATAGGTTTCATTGCAAATCTGGATCTACTTGTTTTGTTGTCGAAATGTATATTATATTTGATTTTAAGTAATACTGGTATTTAAAAAAGAATAGGATGTACCTTTTTACTTTTTTAAAGCCCTGAGTTTGTCTTTATTTACAAGCTTTAAGAAATTTTATCAATATTATGGAGCATGAATGAAACAAACTGAGGTAAATACTATCCTATTTTTATTCTATTTTTTTTCCTTGTTTTGTAAAATAAAAGTTATAAAGTTTTTAAGCCAACAAAGAATAGTCATATAATATGATTCTACAAAACAATATTGTATTATTATTTTTTAAATACTAAAATGGATTCTAAATATCTTTATTTCTAGGATTAAAAAGAAAACAATCTAGAAATAAAGATTTAAGTTTTAAGATTAAAAGAAAAATTAAGATAGCAGTGTTCAGCTCTCTCCTGGTTAGCTCCAACTTGCCTTAACAGGCCTGTCTGGAAGTTTGCCTAGTAAGAACTTGATAAGCTGATACAGGTGTGTTTCATTAGGGTAGCAGCTGAACTCTTGCACAAAACTTAGCTAAGGCTAGAGGTTTTGTAGCTTTTATTTTTATTTAAATATAACCTAGAACTAAAGTATTTTCAGGATTATTAAAAACATGAAAATCTGTAATGAAATACTTGAATATGTTGATTTAGCCATTGAATTTACCATTGACCAGCATAGCCAACAAGTGAATTGCAGTATTTTTCTTTAATGCCAATGTTTCTCAGAGATGAAGTGATTGTTCACATCCGCAGACCTGAGGACACTCCACTAAACTCTAACCGCAGACTCATCTGGTGTCCCTTCATCCCAGAGGACAATGACGAAAGCCCAGAGGACGCGTGTCAGACATTAGCATTGCTTCATGAAGACAGAGTATGTTTGTTTTTTTTCTTCTTCAATTTGACACTTTTATCACTTTCCACAATGTTTTCTTATTATTAGATTTAAAGTGTTGGTAACAATGTTACTCTCATAATTTAATTTCTGCCTGAAATTGTAGGCTGAGGTTTGGGACCTCGACATCCTCCGATCCAATAACGGCTCATGGCCTGTGGACGCCACTGAATTGAAAGAGGGTTTCATCACCATTAGAGGACATACAGCTGTAAGACCTGCTGGGTTTTAAGTTAATGCTGTGTCTTCATGCTTTATTAAGTCATTAAAACTGAGATTTAATGCGATTTACAATGGGGAATTAGTTATTAGGTGTGTTTAATGTTTGTTTCTATTTTTAACAGCGCATAAGTGAGGGAGCTCTGTCCCCTGATGGTACTGTTTTGGCCACAGCTAGTCATGATGGATATGTCAAATTTTGGCAAATCTACATTGAGGGACAGGACCAACCCAGGTACGTGTTGAAATTGAACATATAAGATGTTTCTTGGGTCTAGTTTTCAAGGAAAAAAAAGTTTGCTAATGTAAGGCTATATTAAATGCATATTATAGATATGTGATAGTAATCGTGTTACAAATGATTTGACATATTTAATATAAAACATAACTAATGCTGTTTAGTAATAACTAGGGCCAGACAGAATCTGCGGACATTTTTTGCTATTTCTGCAGAGTATTTTGTTAAAAATCAGCGGATTTATGCGGAATGATTTTAGGAGTATCATAACAAAATTTTATATATGAAATAAAAAGTAATACCTTTTTAACTTTAATGTTTACAATGCAAATCCAATTACATCCACGTTATTTGGTAAACAAAGCAAGTCTCTCATATAAAATCTCTACTAAAAGACAGAAAGTAGTACTTTACAAACTGTGTTGTAAATAAATCATATGAATATTTTCATATTAATCATTATTTTTACTGAAATTAATAAAAAACTGAATAAATATAAATGTACACGTTTACACAAGTAAATAAACAGAATCAACGATGGGCTAAAACTCTGCGGAATTGTGCGCGTGCAGATTCCGCGTGGACCTTGTAATAATCAATAATTAGTATTAACAATGTTTAAAAATGGAAGATTCATATCTTATATTTACAGTTTTAATCAATTTAGATTACAGTTTTAACATTTGTAATACATTTAATATGCCAGAAATGAAACCATAAATAAGGCTTTACTATTTACTAGCATAAATCAGTTTGTTAAATTAATTTTTTAAGATATTTGGTTTGTAAGTATAAACGTGGATAAAGTATGATAGTGGAGTAAAAATAAATGAGATTAATAACATTTTTTTTGTTTGTTTGTTTCAGTAGAACATTAAAATGATTTTGAACTGAATCTGTAGTCCTTGGTGATTCATATAATGGCAGTCAATGGTTGTAGGCTTTTTTAGATGAAAAATAAATGCATGCAAATAAATCCAAATCAGTAGTCATGGCACTCGATGACACACTGAGTGAGGTCTTGTGAAACGAAACAATCAGTCAGTGTAAGATATTGAACATTATTTAAAATATTATTAGCTTTCATCCACAGCTTGTCTTGATGCATGTCCGATTGTACTCCGGTCACTTTTGATGATCTGGTAACACGATTACCAATATATATCAACAAACTGCATCATCTGACTTTCCGTCAGAGTGCCTTCTTGTGCTTTCATCATCTTTGGGTGAACTATGCCTTTATAAAGTCACACTCGTTTTACTTGTTTCCTTTATGCAAAGCTCACAAAAAAAAAATTATCTATAGTTTATTAGTTAAATCTTTAAACTGTATAAAACTGTTTAAAAAGTGTTTTTTTTTTTTTGAGAATTGCACGATCATTTTTTTTTCCTGAAACCATCATAAAATAACCTGCTGTCTTGTAAAAAGCAAAAAATTCCCCAAATCAAATCAATGAATACCCATGTTCTTTTTCTAGATGTCTGCATGAATGGCAGCCCCATAATGGACAGCCTCTTTCTTGCCTGCTGTTTTGTGACAACCACAAGAAGCAAGATCCAGAGTGAGTATCAAGTTCAGTTACTCTTCTGTGATCACAATTAAAAGGTTTTGTCAGCATCTCAAGTCATCATGCAATCCTACACTGGGTTTTGATCTGTCTTTGAGTTGTCTAGACTTGTACAGTTGCCTTTAAATTTGTAGATCTCAGACAAATGCTTAACTTAAATTTTTTTTTTTTTTTTGAAGCGTTCCATTCTGGCGCTTCCTGATTACTGGAGCTGATCAGAACCAGGAGCTGAAGATGTGGTGCACAGTATCATGGACCTGCTTGCAAACCATCAGGTCTGTTCATTTCTCATGGATAACATGTTAGGAATCTTTATTAATCTGTTAAATATGCCAAGAGCAGTGTTGTTTGGTATAGTTAAAGCTGAAGCATAACAGTTTTTCCAAAGAGTTAATGAAATGTATATGATCTGATATTAATATCATAAGAGTATTCATTTGTTTGCTTTAGGTTTTCTCCAGATCCGTTTAACTGCAGTGTGCTTCCCAGCCTGAAGGCCAGTTTGGACCTTTCTGCGGAGTTTCTCATTCTTAGTGATGTTCAAAGGAAGGTCAGACTTTTTTTTTTATGTCCTCATGTTTTTCTTACTCACTGCTGTGACATTCCAAATGTGTTTGATTTTCATTCTTCAATGAAAACCATTAGCATTTTTGTTAATGCATTAAAGATCTGAATAAATACTAGCATATAAGACATCTACAGACTGGAATGCATATTAATACATTTTTTTCGCTCTTAATTAGTTCTCATTCTTAGTGATGTTCAAAGGAAGGTCAGACCCCTTTTTTTTTCAAGTTTTCCAACACGTTTAGCTTACTCAGTGCTATAACATTCCAAACATGTTTTACTTTCTTTCTTCAATGGAAACCATATTTTTGTTAATGCTTTAAATTAAAGATCAGAATTCAGATCCATATAAATGACTAATAACTGCAATTTTATGCCTTCTTCATTGGTCTCTTGCTGATTCTTGTTTCATAGCCCTTGGGATAATTTTAATGTACTAATAGTAATTTTTGTGCAGATTACATTCTCTAGTCTTCACTCTGTTAATGTCTTATAGAATAGGCTATGAAAACCTTCAAAAATGAAAATGCATAATTTTGTTAGACAAAATGATTACATCAAACAATGACAAAGCAGTGAATTATAGGTTATCTAATTTAGATTTCCATAGTATGTCTGTCTTAAGTTTTGGGAATTTCAGAAATGTTGGTAGTATTTTAGAAAGTCATACATGAAGTATAACAGCAAATGAAACACTTGGTCAGTTGGCCAGGTCCAGCGTTTGGCTTTTAAATAGGATTCCTGACTCTAGGCCAGTGTCATTAAAGCAAGCACTGGTGGTTTCCTAGCAGCTGATTCTGGTGTGTTTGTGCTTGATATGAAGGTATTGTATGTCATGGAGCTGTTGCAGGATCAAGAGAAAGGCCGTGCTAGTTTCACTGCAGTCTCAGAGTTTCTGCTCACACACCCTGTGCTCAGCTTTGGTGTTCAGGATGTCTCTCGTGCACGCCTGCGCCACACTGAGGTCCTTCCTCCTGATGAGGAAAGCGAAAGCATGACGACAGGTCAGTTTTCTCTTTTTAAAATTTTATTTAATTTTATTATTTGTTTTATTTAAAAAAAAATTTAATGTTAGCTTCACGTTTGAGTGATGCATTCAAATGATTCTTTTGTGGTTTAAAATCTTCTCACAGAAGGAAACCAGGGAGCCTCCGAGTCCAAATCAGGAATCCAGATTAAACTCTACTGTGTTCATACAAAGTGAGATTTTCAGATCTAATAGCTACTGATATGAAGTTTGAATTCTAAAATGTTTAGCGTCTAATATTTATTGTTGTAACCTTCTTATGACACAGATCACTACAGGATGTCCAGATCTGGTTTCAGCCCAATCAAGGGGACTCATCTTCACTCTTCATGCCTCAGTCGGGATCACAGGATGGTTTCAGTTAGTATGAAGATATATAATAAGTAACAAGTATTGAACACGTCTGTTTTTTTTCTGGGAATAATATTTCTAAAAGAGCTATTAACATGGATTTGAACCAGATTTTGGTTAAAACCTGAACAATAAAAATATCACTCGGGTGTGAATTTTTTTCCCCTTTCATATGCTTCAACAGAGTGTAAAATTCTTAATGGTTCTGTGGGTCTTTTCTATCAGATCTGATTTTTAATTTTCTATTTGATTTAAGTCAGGTGATTGGCTGGGCCATTCTACAGCTTGATTTTTCTTTCCCTGAAAGCATTTGAGAGATCTCTTGCCTGTGTTTTGGATCATTGTCTTGCTGAAATGTCCAAATGATGAAGATGTTTCATCTTCATCATCCTGCTAATGTAGATGTTGGACTGAAGCAGCTAATATTAATTTACAATGGCGAAGGGCAGAGGGTTGCTTTATAACTACTGAGAGATTTCAGCTGCTGTTTGGGCTTTCACTGCCTTTCTACACCTCCCTTTCTTCATGTATTCAATACTTTTCCCCTGTGTCATTTCATAACAAATAACTTTATTTGTAAACTAATTAGATTTGTTTTCTTTGCATATATGGAACATCTGGTGAAAAATTCAAGACAGCACCTTTAGAAATATGTTTTCTGAGAAAAATGGTGATGTGTTCAATACTAGTTTTCCCCGCTGTGAGTTTATATTTATGCACGTTTCTTTTTTTTTACCAGAGGTTATGTAAAAAAAAAAAAAAAAATAT
>CAIGQQ010029919.1:0-10361 GCA_903798035.1 Danio albolineatus | reverse complement strand
CTGTGTGGAGTCTGCATGTTCTCCCCGTGTTGGTGTGGGTTTCCTCCACTCCTCCATGACCACCACAGCAGCTGCAAAGGATACGGCCTGGTCCAGGATTATGGAAACCTCTGGAATAATTAAAACAGACTAACATAAGCGCAGACTATAATGTCTTTTGGGAAGTGTTCCTGACACAAATTCTGGCTTCATCTGTGTTCATATATTGGTTTCATCCTTTGATCAGTACGTACAGTAGAATATACGTTTAATAAACTGTGTACCAAATTCAGTCTATAAATAACTATCGTAAAGCATTACGTCACACTAGCTGTGTTTCCATCCAAAAATGCGAATGAACTTTATGCGCAAAACTGGATTATGGCATAAAAGACGTGTGAATAAAGCAGCGTTTCCATCCAACGAGTCAAAGCGAACACAATCGTGACTTCCTGATGAACTGGCGCCAAATATCAACAGTAAAGCGTAATCTGCTGCAGTAGGAGAAGCTGCGTCGATCTTCTCTTCATTTAATAAATGACCTGTGCCTCAGAAGGCGATCCTGACCCGCAGTGAGCGCGCGGTGACGTTTGAAGGTGTCAGATGCGAAGCACAGATGCTCTTGATTCTGGAGGTCATTAATAATATAATAACACTAATACTGAAACGGTGAGGCGCTTTAGAACGACCAACACAACATATCAGACGTTTTACAGTGTGTTCAGCTGCTGGTTTGTCCATTCACACACATTATCATCATCACATGATCTCTTATAACAACATCACATCACCTTTATTTAATGCGCATGCTGGAGTTTATGCAGTTAAAGGGTTTCCATCACAGTTTATGCGCATCTTTACTTATCCAATAAAAAGTTTATCCTACTCAGTTATGCGCATATATTATTTATGCACATTTTCTAAATGTATGCGCATCATGGCGTTTCCATCAACTGTTTTTTTTATGCGCAGATCCACAATGCAAATAAAAATAATAATAATAATAATAATAATAATAATAAATTTTATTTATATTACGCTTTTCTCAGACTCAAAGCTCTAACAAGAGCATCAGAACACAGTGGAACATGAAATACACAAAAAATTAATAAATAATAAAAAAATAAAAAATACAGATTAAAAGAAAGCCTCACAAGTTGTAAGCAATAGTAAAAAGATGAGAAAAATAGCTGGATGGAAACGTAGCTACTGAAGTCAGGATATATTTATATGATTTCTTTCAATTTAATTAACAAATGAGCTCTAGAACAGCTTTCTATAATATGTTCAAGATCTTAAATGTTACTAATTATGAATTTTAGGGGTGTTTTCTGTGTTACACAGACCCTCAGTGCAGCACTGCTGCTGATGTCCTCATTAAACCTTCATCTGATAATGACAATAATGATGATTATTCTCCTAGAGATGTTAATGAGTTCAGCTTTCCTTCATATCAGCATCTGCTCTGATCAATCTCATAATTACTTTGTGTTTTCTCTGCAGTCGGATCAGGAGGACGAGTCTGAAGCAAAGACCAAGGTAAGATTTGACTATATATATAGTATATAGGACAGATGATGCAGTAGCACAGTAGGTAGTGCTGTTTCCTCACAGCAAGAAGGTCTCTGGTTCGAGCCTCGGCTGGGTCAGTTGGTGTTTCTGTGTGGAGTCTGCATGTTCTCCCCGTGTTGGTGTGGGTTTCCTCCGGGTGCTCCGGTTTCAGTCCAAACACATGCGCTATAGGGGAACTGATCAACTACACTGGCCATAGTGTATGAGTGTGTGTGAGTGTGTAGGGGTGTTTCCCAGAGATGGAAGGGCATCCGCTGTGTAAAACATATGCTAGATAAGTTGGTGGTTCATTCCACTGTGGTGAACTCAGATTAATAAAGGGACTGAGCTGAAAAGAAAATGAGTGTGTGTTATAGTGTTATGATTCCCGCTCCTGCTGACTTCTCTTAGCTCCCATCCAATCCTGTGATTAATAGTGATTTAGTTCCTCATCCTGTGGGTTTCCCGTGACCTGTTGAGTTCCCCTAGGAATATCAGGCTGTAGTCAGTAATGTTGTGTTGTTGTGTTCCTCCAGGAGGCAGATCTGACACCGGACGAGCAGCTGAAGCCGCAGACTAACATCAGCGAGCTGAAGAGGACATTCCTGGAGGGCGGAGCGGAGCCGGCAGGCCTCACCGAGTGGGAGAAGCGTCTGTCCTCGTCCCCGCTGCGCTCGCCACGGCGGGAGGAACCACCGATGATTGAACCGCTGGTGCTGGATGAGGTCAGAGATATCACTGTATATCATGCAGATTGTGTCTTCTGTCTACTCCAAACATCTGACAAATATCCTCGATCTTGAATCAACAAGTGTTTTATAGATGAGCACAACATACTGTGTTGCTTTCAGAAGTAAAGGCTTAAAATTAAATGAGTTTTTCTGAAAGCGAGCAAAGGGGTGAGCAGAATAATGTTCATTCAGAGCAAAAACTAGATTATTATGCTCATCGCATCTGGGTGAAGTGCACAGGATCGAGATACTGCTGCTGGATGAGGTGTTACTTATATTGTGTAAAGAGAGAGTGTGTCTGAGTGTGTATGTGTGTGTGTGTGTTTGGTGTAAGTTTGTAAATATGTGTGTTGTGTTTATGATATTACAGAGTGTGTCTGTTTTATACTGCATATAGGGTGAGTTAGAGTCTATATGAAGAGTTTGGTTGCAAAACGCTATAAACGCCATTTTTTGACATTTGTATTTTCTGATTGTAAATCACTGTTCAGATGTTCTTATCTATGTGTGAACTGCTGCCATTAACACAGTTTAACAATGAACATTTTAGGCGACTACACAATGTGTTTTTTCACAAAGCGCGATATCCACCACACCAGTTTCTGTACAAAGTGTGATATAAGAGTTATAGAACTGTTATATATAGAACAGCTACTGTATATGCGCGAGCTCAGCATCCCCTGGAGGAGAGTCACCGCCGGCGAAGTGCTCTGAGTTTGCTCATTGATTTAACCATAATATCAAAACAAAAACACATGTTTTTAAAAAGAGGATTCACTAGGCTAACTAAACACGTTTGCCATTTAACTGTTTATACTGTAGGCGAGCTGTCAGTCACAGGCTACGTCCGTCTGTCAGTCAGAGAATCAAAGCTTCAGAGTCCAGCTAACCTCATGGATTTTGATGATGGATTGGAGCCGCTCATTCCAGCTGCACAATAATAATAGTAATAATAATAATAATAATAATAATAATAATAATAATAATAATAACATTATTATTATAACAGTGAAATCAGTCATTAAATATGACGGGACGAGGCGAGCTTGTGTCCGTGGACTCGGTGAAACAGGAACTGCACCACCGCGGCTCCGCCGGCTCTGATCATACAGGTTTGGTTTTCAGCAGCGGTGTTCAGGAGCCTCCACTCTTTCTGTAACGAGCTACAAGTGGTTTATTTAACTAACTTAATCTTACTTCTCTATATTATAACTAATCACAGTTAGTCTGAAGCTGTTTAAGGATGGTTGAAGCGATAAACATCCTGCAGTTAGTTTGCTCTGCAGCTCAGCCGGTATGTTGTTATCCGACCTTTTCATTCAGGGACTGGCCTGGATTACTGGCACACGCCATAGGCACATTATGTCTATTATGGCATTATGTGTTTGAATATTATGAATATTTACCATCTATTGATCAATTATTGTTCATTTTCCCACTGATGATCCAAAAGATTTCTTCAAATGCCGCAGTGAAGCTGCTTAAAGCCGTTGGAGCCCAGCAAAACAAAAAAGTGATGTTATATTGTGTACATTCTGGCCAAAACTAACTCAGAATCTTATTATTAATAATCAATCTTTGTATATACTGTTCCATATAGTTTTTATTAATTTTAATCAATGTAAGATGTTTGACAATGTTAAGATAAATATGTTGCATTTTGGCATGCTTTTTGACTTACTTATGAACTATTTATGGACATAAATTCAATAAAAATCTCCTGGATGTGAAGAATATGTGTCCCTGGCCTTCACTGAGCTCCAGTAATAGTTTAACCTACAGAAACTGTGAATAAAGTTGACTGTTGATGTCTTCAATAATAATGTCCAATAACCAACATTTCTCTAAATGGATATATCTCGATTTACAACCAAACTCTTCATTTACAGAGTGTGTTTGTGATATATTGAATATATAGAGTGTGTGTTTGTATGATGAAAACTACACAAACATGAAGAAAACAACATTCCTGTACATGTGTAGTCTAGTAGATGATGTTACGGACACATGTGTTGTGATGTAGTGTATAACCAGTCAGTGGAGGGTGTTTGTCAGAGCAGCTTCAGTGAGCAGTCATGTGCCGTCAGCAGAAGCTCTGGCATTGATTGAGGTTTTGTTCCTGCAGTGTGATCTCTGTGCAGTAACACTGGAGTTCTCATGGATCGGCGTTTAGCAGCACTAAAGCAGTTCAGAGCAGGAAACATCATTAAGCGCCTCTTACATGAAGCAGACAGAGAGGGAAAAATCCTCTTCTTGATCAGCTGCGTTTCTGCAAAACACACTTCAGCTTGTGAATGATACATCTGAGGGACAGTCTAAAGGCTGACTTTTATATCTCTGAGTTTATACAGGATCTGCTCTTTCATATATACATACAGTACAGCGCTGAGCATAAATGAGTCGACCCCTTACAGATCTCTCGTCTGCAGTAACCTTCTCTCCAGGATGCTCTACAGTAATATATCAGTGCAGATACCGTACTAAAGACAAAACTGATCAACTCCTCTGACAAACACACTGAAGATCACAGTCCTAAAAATCATAAAAGTATTTTTTTTCGTTTTACAATAACTGGTTTTCATTTAAATGCATTGTCTTTCCTAAAGATGTTCAGTGACAAACTCTTATTTTAATGGATTTAGCTGTTTAATAAAACTATTTTTTAAAATTTCCTAAAATATATTGTCTATATTGGGCGCCACGGTGGCCGAGTGGTTAGCACGTTCGCCTCACAGCAAGAAGGTCGCTGGTTCGATCCCCGGCTGGGCCAGTTGGCATTTCTGTGTGAAGTCTGCATGTTCTCCCCGTGGTTGCGTGGGTTTCCTCCGGGTGCTCCGGTTTCCCCCACAGTCCAAACACATGCAGTACAGGTGAATTGGGTAAGCTAAATTGTCCGTAGTGTATGTGTGTGAATGAGAATGTATGGATGTGTTTCCCAGAGATGGGTTGTGGCTGGAAGGGCATCCGCTGCGTAAAACAAATGCTGGATAAGTTGGCGGTTCATTCCGCTGTGGCGACCCCGGATTAATAAAGGGACTAAGC
This sequence comes from Danio albolineatus, assembly GCA_903798035.1. Lineage (NCBI taxonomy): Eukaryota > Metazoa > Chordata > Actinopteri > Cypriniformes > Danionidae > Danio > Danio albolineatus. The sequence goes on along the minus strand of CAIGQQ010029919.1, from coordinate 5,058 downwards.
CGAAAAGAAAATGAATGAATGAATGAATATTGTCTATATTGACTGATAAATGGATCAAAATATTGATTTTCAAAAAGGGGGTGTGCAGGTTTATGCTCAGCACTGTTTGCATGCACACATACAGGTTCTAATTGTCTTATTATTCTTATAAATAATACAGTATATGTAATCATTATTTCTAAATTGGGTCATTTGTTTACATTTGCTATATCTGTGTTACCATAGCAATGGTAGAATCACCACAGCAGACTAATCCAACTACTTTACTATAGTTCTTGTGTTACCATAGCAACTACAGAATAGCAGCTATCAAGAAACAGTATTCACTATAGTTACTGTGTTACCATAGCAACTACAGAATAGCAGCTATCAAGAAACAGTATTCACTATAGTTACTGTGTTACCATAGCAACTACAGAATAGCAGCTATCAAGATACAGTATTAACTATAGTTACTGTGTTACCATAGCAACTACAGAATAGTAACTATAAAGAGACCGTACTTTACAAGTTCTTGTGTTGCCATAGCAACTATAGACTAACATCTTTAAAGAAACAGTACTTTACTATAGTTACTGTGTTACCATAGCAACTACAGAATCGCTACTATAGAGACTGTACTTTACTATAGTTTTTGTGTTACCATAGCAACTACTGAATAGCAACTATTAAGAAACAGTTTTCAATATAGTTCCTGTGTTACCATAACAACTACAGAGACAACTATAAACAACTATATACCATAACAACTATAAAGAGACCGTACTTTACTATAGTTTTTGTGTTACCATAGCAACTACGGGCTAACATCAATAAAGAACCAGTATTTTACTATAGTTCTTGTGTTACCATAGCAACTATAGATTAACATCTATAAAGAAACAGTACTTTACTATAGTTCTTGTGTTACCATAGCAACTATAGACTAACATCTATAAGAAACAGTACTTTACTATAGTTCTTGTGTTACCATAGCAACTATAGATTAGCAGCCACAAAGAAACAGTACTTGACTATTGTTCTTGTTACCATAGCAACTATAGACTAACATCTATAAAGAAACAGTACTTGACTATTGTTCTTGTTACCATAGCAACTATAGACTAATATCTATAAAGAAACAGTACTTTACTAGAGTTCCTGTTACCATAGCAACTATAGAACAGCAGCTATAACGAACCAGTACACAGTTGTGTGGTTTATAACATTTAGTATTTACTATAAGTTACTATAGTATTTTTGATGTGGTATTGAGGTGTTAGGTGTTAATATATGGCATATATAAATAGAAATATGGTAGGGTGAAGCGCGTCTTTAGTTCATTGTTTTCCATCAACTTGAGCTCCATCCATTTCTTCTCCTTCAGATCAAACAGGAAGTAGTCGTGGAGCCACAGGTAGTGGCGGAGACACAGGAAGTGGCAGCGGCTCTGGATACGCAGGAGAATGACAGGAAGGTTGATGAGGTATGAGATTTACTCACGGGGTGTGAATAGTGTCCATCTACGTGTGTGAGTGTGTGTGTGTGTGTGTGTGTGTGTGTGTTCTGGGTGTGATTCCCCCATATAGAAAAATGATATATAGAATTATATTCAAATTACACATCTGGCAGACAAGTTCACATCTGGATTTCATATATATAATATATCAAAAATGTCATATACGCAACATATTTAGAATTTTTGCAAGAAATGTGTTTTATTTCCAACCATTGGAATTACAGATATGCAAGTCTGTTCAAATATTTCAGATGTCATCATATATACAGCTGAAGACAAGATGAATCACTCGACTGTGGAATGTTTCATACTTTCACAAATATTTCCCAAGCGCTGTCCAAGAGAAGGACGATTTTTACAACACATTTTATACATAATAACTAATTGTGTAATAACTAGGGCCAGACAGAATCTGCGGACACTTTTTGCTGTTTCTGCTGAGAATTTTGTTCAAAATCTGATCTCGGTTTATGGTTTTGGGAGTATCAGAACTAAAACCCTTATATATAAAATAAAAATATCAGCTTTTTAAACTTATTTAAAAACATGTTTACAATGAAAATCCATCTAGAGCCACTTATTTGGTAAACAAAGCAAGTCTCTCATATAATATAACTACTTAGAAGACAGAAAATATTGCTCAATTACAAACTGTGTTGTAAATAAATCAAACGAACACTTTCATATTAGTCAATATTATTACTGAAATTAATAAAAAACTGAATAAATATGAATTCTATATATTTCCTTCTTTTATATATAAATCCTTCTTTTCACCATATCACACCCATTTTACAAGATCTGCACTGGCTCCCAATCAAACCCAGAGTCGAATATAAAATCCAGTTATGGATACATTCATTCTCCATACATTCAAGGCCATCCATAATCTTGCACCTCCTTACCTGTCTGATCTTCTCCATATCACCACTCACTCCCGCACCCTTAGATCCTCCTCCTCCATTCACCTCTCTGTTCCCTCTGCCCGTCTCAGCACAAAGGGGAGCGGAGCTTTCAGTCGCTCTGCTCCCAAACTCTGGAATTCTCGTCCTCCTGACGTCGGCATCATTGACTCTCTCCCTCTGTTTAAACCCAGACTCAAAAACACATCTGTTCAAAATAACTCACTCTTTATAACTGCCTACTACACTCTGCTTCATGTCTTTGTGTTTTATCATCTGCTGTATTTTATATATATATACTTTTTTAATTGTTTATATGATGTTGTACAGTGACCTTGGGTTTCTTGAAAGGCACTTTAAATAAAATGTATTATTATTATTATTATTAATAAATGTACACACATTTACGCAATTAAATAAATACACTCGATGGGCTAAAAATCAGCTGATTTCTGCGCATGCAGATTTTGTGTGGCCCTAAAAATAACTAATATCTGATGGCTGTTCTCTTCGCCACAGCACATAATATTAGACTAGATGTTCTTCAGGACACTAGTATTGAGCTTACAGTGACATTTAAAGGCTTCACTAGGGTAATTAGGGTAAAGTTAGGGTAATTAGGCCAGTCATTGTATAACAGTGACAATCGAAAATAAAAAAATCTAAAGGGGGTTAATAATTATGACCCTAAAAATTAAATAATTTTTTTAAGTGGGTGTCATGGTGGCACAGGGGGTAGCACGATCACCTCACAGCAAGAAGGTCACTGGTTCGAGCCTCGGCTGGGTCAGTTGGTGTTTCTGTGTGGAGTCTACATGTTCTCCCCGTGTTGGTGTGGGTTTCCTCCTCTTCTGGAGCGGTTTCATTGTAAATAAACAGTTAAACGGTCAGTGATATTTTCTAATATTATTATTTACAAAGGAGAATGTATTAGTATACATTAGCAGACAGTTTAGCTTATTAAAATGAGCTATTATAAAGAAATAGAGTCAAGTTATCAGATCTCATTCACCTTTTCTTCACAGTATAACTCACACATTCTGATTAAAGAGCAGCGAATGAATCTCATTTATTTAGATGTTTAGTTTGATTACATTAAATAAGAGGCGTCACTTTAACAATGCACACATCTAACGCTATAATGAAGCATTCGACTGCTTTCCTCACGCTTTATGCTCATTTAGGACTAAATTAGTCGTGTTTGGAAAAAAAACCCATCAAGATCATCATCTTTAGCTGTTATTATTATTAATGATGTGTGTATGTCTGTTCAAACACACACCCTAAACTCAGACTCAAACTCAGAATTGTGTAAGCTAAAATTGTCTGAAGTGTATGAGTGTATGGGTGTTTCCCAGAGATGAGTTGCAGCTGGAAGGGCATCCATTGCGTAAAACATATGCTGGATAAATTGGTGGTTCATTCCACTGTGGCGACCCCTGATTAATAAAGGGACTAAGCCGACAAGAAAATGAATGAATGAGTGTAAAATTAAAAACAGATTTTACTGTAACCAAACCTAAAACAGCAAACAGCACAGGAAACAGTGTGGAAACGGCCACAAATCAGCAAAGGTTTCACAGGTAATGAGTGAGTTAGTCTTCAGCTGTATCTGTCCATCAATCTCCTTATATCATGTTTCTCTATGACTGAGGCGTCTCTAACAAGTGTGTGTGTGTGTGTGTGTGTGTGTGACCTGCTCTAACGTGATCTCTGTGTGTCAAACATAGGAGTCTGACGGGTGGGTCATTATAAACAAGGTTCCTCCGTTTGAAGTACATAAAGCACCGCTAGAAACTAGAGAAAAATCCTCCATTCAGCCTGAAATCATAGTGCAGGACGCGTCTCCTCCAGCCGAACTGATGACGGAGTTTTCAGAAGACGCTCCAGCAGAGGAAACCCCTCCCGAAGCTCCAGAGAAGTCCACCAAAGATGAAGCTCCCCCAGAGAAGACCACCAAAGATGAAGCTCCTCCAGAGAAGACCACCGTGGATGAAGCTCCTCCAGAGAAGACCACCATAGATAAAGCTTTTCCAGAGAAAGCTCCAGAGAAGACCATACCGGATGAAGGCCCTCCAGAGAAAGCTCCAGAGAAGATTCGATCAGAGAAAACTGAGGACGTTCCTCCTAAAGTTCCTCCTAAAGTTCCTCCGAAGGTTCCAGAGAAGAAGCACAGCTCCAGTTATAGGTTTCTGTCCTCCGTGAGCTCCGTGCCGCCTCAGACTTCAGTGCGGCCCAGAAGCGAGGATCTGTCGGCGGGTCGTATTTCTCCGGCGCTCCTCAGAACCTCCCCGACAGCCAAAGTGGTAAAACTAGCCGTCGGAGGATCTGATGCAGAGCTCCTGCTTGCTGTTTGGCGTTTGACACAAATCCCTCACGCTGGAATTTGCTGTCGCACTCTTTATTTCCTTATTTATTTCCTCATTTGAGATCGGGAACCTTGTTTTTTTTCTCCGACACGTCATTGTGTTCGTCTTTGTGTTTTTGTGCTGTTAACACCACTAACACCTTCATAACGCTGCCCATAAATGAGCACATTCAGCAGTCTTTGACCAAACATTCTTAAAGGAGACCTATTATGCCTCTTTTTACAAGATAGTGTGTGTGTGTGTGTGTGTGTGTGTGTGTGTGTGTATGAGCTGAGAGCAGCACACAGAT
>CAIGQQ010029915.1:17930-35293 GCA_903798035.1 Danio albolineatus | reverse complement strand
TTGAGCTCAGGGCTCTCTCCCGGGACAGCATGCCAAACTAGCTTATACTAAATCATCCGCTAAGTGTGAACTCTTGAAAACTAGATTAAAGACACATCTCTTTGCATTAGCATACACATAAAACACAAATGCTTTGGAATCCAAATCCTCTAAAGAATTGTTAGTCTGCATTATTTAGGGCAACCGGAGCCGGGTACACTCCCCAAAAGACATTATAATTTGAACGGCATCTGCACTCATGTTAGTCTGTTTTTTATTATTCCCAAGGTTTCCATAATCCTGGACCAGGCCGTATCCTGAGCAGCGGCTGTGGTGGTCATGGAGGAATGGAGAGCATGAGGCCGATCCCTGTAAGACGATCCCTGTGACAGACGAGTCCTCGCATTGTTCCCGAGGGCCAGCCTATTCACCGGCCGGTGACCCACCTGTGGTCTCTCCGTGATGGATGTCCAGCGTTCTCCAGCCCCGGCGCCTAGACTGCAGCTCTGCACAAGACGTCTGGCCATAGGAGAAATTGTCGTGCCCAACTGAGCCTGGTTTCTCTCGAGGTTTTTTTAATTCTTCACTTTCCCCAATTGGTGAAGTTTTTTCCTTGACGCTGTCGCCACTGGCTTGCATGGTTCGGGACTTGTAGGGCTGCGCATCGATGGATTACTCTTTAGTGTTTGGACTCTCAGCAGTGATTATTAAACCATGCTGAAATGAACTAAACTGAACTTCAACACTGAAAACTGGACTGACACTTTTTATAATGCATGTGAAGCTGCTTTGACACAATCTACATTGTAAAAGCGCCATAAAGATAAAGATGAATTGAATTGAATATATGTCCTGCCTGTGTTTTCTGGTCTTCAGCTCTGCCATTTTCATTGTGTATGGATTATATGTAACATTAGAACTGCACCTAGATCCAGCTCTTGCTTTTACTTTTCCTGCCTGCATGATTAGAAGATATAATAAAGAAGAGGGTTGCACGGTGGTTCAGTGGATAGCACGTTCAACTAACAACAAGAATGTTGCTAGTTCGAGTCCCAGCTTGGGTTAACAAAACTGGCCATAGTGTTTGTGTGTGCACGTGTTTGTGAATGAGAGAGTGTATGGGTGTTTATAAACATAATGAAATGTATTTATTCAATATTAATCAGGGGACTAAGCTGAAGGATAGAGAACAAGTGAGTGATTACCCTTTATAGTATACACTACAACACTAGTGGACTCAAAAGGCAATGGCAAATATTCTCCCCGAACAGGGATAGGTCATTGTTACTTGATAATTACCAGCATAGAGAAGGTCAAAATAGACAGAATGGAGAAAACACCATCAGTGTGATCATTCCACTCTTACCAGAAAGGACTTTAAATGTGCTGTATCATTTCATAGCTTACTAGCGTGCAACTTCCACACAAAAGAATCAATACAACACATACAAATTCCCAAGTCAGTTATGAAATGATTCTTCATGAGAGGATAACAACAGATGCTGAGCAGACCTGAATTTCTTACATTCATCTACTATATTTCAGAGAAGCGGGAGACACTTTAAGAAAACTGTACTCTTCAAATATGCTTTTGCCTCATCAATAACATCAGCTACTGCTCATAGATAACGCAGTTTAACAGTTTATTTGCTGTTTTTTAAAGAGATAATTGACCCATTTACTCATCATCAAGAGGTGCCAAACCTTTATGATCTGCTTTATTTATTAACACAAAAGAAGAGTTTTTAAGACCGATGAAAACCATTAGCCATTGACCTCCATAGTAGGAGAAACAAATGTTATGTAAGTCAATGGTTACAGGTTTCCAGCTTTCTTCACAATATCTTCTTTTATGTTCAGCCGAAGAAAGAAACTTTTAGAAAAGGTTTATAACCCATTGAGGGTGAGTAGATGAGTAAATTTACATTGTTGGGTAAACTATCCCTTAAACAACCACTGCCAATACATTAATCTGAATGTTACTTAAAACCATTAAGATATTAAATACTAAACAATTATTCACAGTATTTAGAAGTGTTGACAATATCACTATTGTGCATGTCCATTACCATTATTGTATTATTTAATATCAGCAAATGGCAGTTTCCTAGATAAAAGGACTTTGACTTACAGTGCTCTTTTGGAGGATTTGATGACTGCTGATAGTCTGATGAGACACTCGTCTGATCTCTTGAATTTCTGAAGCTCAAACTCCTCCAGCTCCTCCTCTGAGGTCAACAACACAAAGACCAGAGCAGACCACTGGGCAGGTGAAAGGCGAGCAGATGACAGACTTCCTCTGCTAAGGTGAGACTGAATCTGTTTCAGCAGAGTTTGATCATTCAGTTCATTCAGACAGTAGAACAGATTGATGGATCTCTCTGGAGACAGATTTCCTTCAAATTTCTGCTTGATGTATGCAATTATTTCCTCTTTGCTCTGGTCTCTGTCATCCTGCTGTGTCAACAGGCCTCGTAAGAGTTGTCGATTGGACTGGAGTGACAGACCGAGAAGGAAGCGAAGGTAAAGGTCCAGATGTCCATTCTCACTTTCCAGAGCCTTGTCCACTGCAGTCTTCAGTAAATCAGTCATGGACACATTTCTTCTTTTTACTGCTCGTTTCTTGTTGCGGTCTAGAAACAGATGTTGATAAAGGGCTGCAATGAACTCCTGAATGCTCAAGTGAAGAAAGCAGTACATGGTACCAAGAATGATTCCTTTCTCCTCCTTAAAGATCTGGGTACACATGCCTGAGTACACTGATGACTTATAGACGTCAATGCCACAGTCTTTCAGATCGCTCTCATAGAAGATCACATTGTTTCTTTCCAGTTGCTGGAAGGCCAGTTTCCCCAGTGAAAGGATGAGCTTTGGATCCCAGGAGACATCTGGTGTGTTTTCTCCATCATACTTTCGTCTGCTCTGCAGGATCTGAAAGCGGAGAAAGTGTGTGTACATCTGTGTCAGAGTCCTGGGAGATTCCTGCAGTGTTTCAGCATTAGCCCTGTGTTTCAGTTCAGTATTTCTGTTCTCCTTCAAAATGTTCTGGAGAACAGTGGCTGAAATCCAGCAGAAGACTGGGATGTGGCACATAATAAAGAGACTCTTTGACTGCTTAATGTGATCAATGATTTCTCTGGCCTGATTCTGATCTGTGAGTCTCTTTCTGAAGTACTCCTCCTTTTGGGCATCATTGAATCCTCGTATCTCTGTCAGCCGGTCGATACAGTCCGCAGGAATCTTACTGGCAGCTGCTGGTCTACTGGTGATCCAGATGAGAGCAGAAGGAAGCAGATTTCCCTTTATGAGGTTCGTCAGGAGAACATCTAGAGTGACTGCTGATAATACATCACAACACGTCTCATTACCAGTGAAGTTCAGAGGAAGACGACATTCATCCAATCCATCAAGGATGAATAGGACTTTGAATCGTGTCCTTCTTGTTAGGTTCAGTCCTTTAGTCTCTGGGAAAAACTGAGATATGAGGTCTTTTAGACTTCGTCTTTCTTTCTCCCTTAAGTTCATCTCTCTGAATGGAAGAGGAAATATGAAGCTGATGTCTTGATTTTCTCTTCCTTCAGCCCAATCCAGAACAAACTTTTGCACAGAGACTGATTTCCCGATGCCAGCAACTCCTTTTGTCAGGACAGTTCTGACCTGCTTGTCTTGTTCAGGTACTTCAAATAAATGTTTGGATTGAACCTGTATCTCTAGCGACTGATGACGTCTGGAAGCAGCTTCAATCTGTCTTATCTCATGTTCAGTGTTGACCTGTTCACTCACACCCTGAGTGATAAAGAGATCTGTGTAGATGTTATTCAGAAGTGTGGAGTCTCCTTGCTGAGCAACTCCTTCAAACACACTTTGATATTTCTTCTTCAGGCTACATTTAAGCTGATTAATGAAGAACAGCTCACCTAAACACAGGAGCAAAGAAACAGAGAGATTTAGTCTTGACTTTTCCAGCTATATTTGTAAGTGTCAGTCTGACTGATGGCCATGAGTCTCTTACCCTCGAGAGTATCAGCAACTTCATCTTGCTTTATATCTCTCAGGAAGAAGAGTGTGAGATCAAGAGCTGCTTCTGTGATTCTGCTTCTGTTCTCATCAAACTCCTTCACAAACACTTGTGTGTTTTCTTCTTGTAAGATATTCTTAAAGTTTTTCAGTTGACTCTTCAGAAACTCGATCATTTTACTCTCAAGATTCTATATTTAAAAAAAGAGAAGAACAATATATCACAAAGAAATTCACTCACATAACGTAAATCCAAAAAAGCTATTTAATAATTGAAAATAAATTATTATACAGGTCTGTAAGTGCTCGATTCTGATTGGCTAAAACAACATTTTACAGTGTTCTGTTATTTTCAGATAAACACACAGCTAAATCTGTTCAGGCAGGCTTTTGAGCACATTACATTTCCATATCACTATGCCTTCACAGCTACAACAATTGAATCACATTAAAACATAACAGAAGACTTTGGATGAGCAGTGTAAGAAACTAGTCCTACATAGAGGAGCAGTTTGAGAACAAAAACCTGACAAATGTCTGAATTGCAACATCTGAACTGTGGCTTAAGCTGTGGAAACCACAGTATCCCAACAAGCAAATGTTTGTGTTTCAAGAGTTCGCCCTTAAATATGCTTAGCGTTTAAAGCAGGTTTGACATGCTGTCCCGGGAGAGAAGCCTGAGCTCGGAGATATTTGAGCCCAAGGCTCCCGCCCAGTCAATAAGCATATGAGGGGATCCGAGATCAGATAGGTCTCGAAGGGGTGGCCAAAAGGGGGGGCGGGGTTGACTTGTAGAGAGTCAAAAAGATAAATGCTCGAGGAACACTCCTCACGGAGATAGAGCTGGGAAGTGACAGCGCTATATATAAATATATATGTATATATTGGAGTATATATATATATATAAATATATATATATATATATATAATGGGGTAATCTAGGGCCTGGAGGGGGCAATTAAAAGACTTCAGTGAGTCTGCGAAACTGCAGGGGCTTGGGTAGCAGTTCTGATAGCAGTTTACTTTACTGCAGGGGCTTGGGTAGCAGTTCTTATATGTCATCTCCAGCAAGAATCATGAAGTGGGATTTGGACAGTGAAGATTCTTGCTGGATGGTGAGTGGCGAGTTTGGCGACGACTCCGCGGGAGTCAATGCTCAAGGAACACTCCTACGGGAGATAGAGCGGGGAGTGACAGCGCTCTATATAAATATATATCTATAAACCTTGGTCCATCAATATATATATATATAATGAGTTTCAGTGGCCTGGGGGGGGGGGGGGGGGGAGAAGCCCCCTGCGGGGGTCGGAGACTGGGGAACAGGGCTACTTTGGCTGACTCTAACTGGAGTCTGGGGAAAGGGGATTTGGATGGTGAAGACTCCTGTTAAGCCGCCTTTCCACTGCACACGACATTTGGACACGACTGTCGGAATACGCCCCCTTGTGGCAGTCGCACAGTATTTTCAGTGTTGTCGGGCACCATGGGGAGACACTGATTCTCGCAGTGTCCGAAATAGGAGTGCAAGAGCCTTTATTCTCCGTGTGTTCACCATGGTTGAATGAATGAATGAATAAATCAATACTGAAACTCATAGGCCGCTAAAAATGTCTATAAAAATATTTTTATTACTCATTTATGAATAGAAATGTTTTTTTTTAAAAATACAGACCTTTTCTGATTCAAAAAAATAATGAAAAAAACCTATTTCTCATCTTGCTCGCACGGACCTGCTTGGATAACACTGAAATACATCACTTCCGGCCGGCCGGTCGCATACGGTCTAGTCGCAGGAGTTCAAATATTTCAATGGATCCGCGTCTCAAATCGGATCCGAATTTCCCGCATACGGAGATGATCGGAACTCCACGCACCACCCGGACTACTCTCCATTGGAAATGAATGACTTCCGGTCTGTCGCTTGTCGTTTGTGGTGTGCAGTGGAAAGGCGGCTTTAGAGGGTGACGGGCGGGTTAGGTGCTCGAGGAACACTCCGCAAGGAGATAGAGCGGGGAGTGGCAGCACTATATATAAATATATATCTATGTACTTGCATATATAGATATATCTATATATATATAAGATGAGGGTTGCTAGGCCTGGGAGGGGCAATGAGGTGACTTCTGTGGGGTTCTGGCTTGGGGTAATCTTTTGCGGGGTTTGAGCCTTGGGGGGGTTGGGGGGGGCAGGGTCCGACAGGAGTCAGGACATAAGATGGGGTGGTGTAGACTCCTGCGGAAAAGGCCAGGGGGGGCTGGGTGACACAGGGGCTTGAAGGAACTCCAATTGGTACGTGACAGGGGGAGAAAGTCGAGTACTACTCAGGCTAGAAGGCAGAAAAAGAAGAGAGGGTGGCTGGGTTATGCCCTCGCCCTTGGGTAGTTGCTGGTTGATGACTGACGAGGGTCGACTGGGCTTCTTTAAGGTGCCTTTGGCTGAGACGTATGTACGTATTGAATGCATCGGATGACCATCTTCCCAGGGTTTGGATCTGTTGTTGCGAGAGCCCTTTTTGAGCTGCTGTGGTGGCAGCCCCTATTCTGAATGAGTGACTGGAGTATAAATCTGGGGGGAAGCCTGAAAGGCAGAGGACTGCTTTGAGGTGTTTCTGAAACCAGAATCGTGTTACTGGGCGGTTTGTGTCGTCTACAAATAGGGGGGAGAGGGGGCTTGGGCTTTGGGTTTTTCTGAATTGTAAAAAGGCTGTGAGTGTTTGGAAGGGCAGTGTAGGTGAGGGAGGTCGAATATTTAAATAAGATGTCCTTTACGTGACTGTTCTTTTTTACTTTGTTTTATGAGGAAGGAAAGTGTTCCCTCATCTAACAAAGTAAGATCTGAGATAGTAGGGTGGATGCTTGGATTAGATTTGATTTCAGAGCATCTAAGAAATCCAAAAAAAGAAAGATTAAACTAGTGTCAAGAGTGCGATCAGTATTTGTGGAAGTGTAACCTTTGCGGAGAGTGGAAATGCATTTGGAGAGGATGCTTTGTGTGATAGGTAGCCAGGAATCTGGGGAGGCGGAATGGGCTTTCTGAATAGCTTTAATGAGAAAGCTAGTTTGGGAGTTGGAAATGGAGTCTGCAGGGGAGCCGTGGATTAATTTGTGAAAGAAATTAATCCCACTTAGATAACTTTTAATAGAGCTGGCTTGAATGTTTCTGGAAGAGTGTAGATGGTTGATGAAGGATGTAAAGATGAGGAGGGAAAAGTTAGGGAATGTAGTGTTGTACTGGGTGTGGAAATGTTTGAATGAATTCCATGCTGTGAGGTTAGACTGTAAGGTTCTTGAGTCTACAGCTTCTAAAATAAGGTAGATGGATGCTTGATGTAAGTGATGCATGGGGTGATTTAAGGCAATATCATCTCTGAATATGGAGGGATGGGTGTTGGATGAGGATCCGCTTCTGGGGCCAATTGCCGAAATCTCTGGAAGGAAAAACGAGAAAGAGAGTCAGCAATTTGCATTTTGAAACCTGGAACATGTTTTGCAGTTATAATGAACTGTTTTTTAGCTGATGTCCAAACTAGACGGCGAAGGAAGGGCATTAGAGTAGGGGAATGAGAACGTCCTTTGTTAACATATTGTACAGCTGCATCATTGTCACTGTGGACTAAAATGCTAGAAGCAGACCATTCGTCACCCCACATAATAGTAGCGGCCACTAGAGGGTACAATTCGAAAAGGGCTGATGACTGAGAGGGCAAGGGGATGTCTAGCATTTGCGGGGGCCATGGGGAAGTGAACCAAAGGCCCTGGTAATATCCTCCAAAACCTATGGAGGGGGCCGCGTTGGTGAATAGATGGATGTCTACAGGAGAAGAAATCAAATCACTGTAGAAAAATGAGCAGCCATTCCAGCACTTAAGGAAGGAAATCCACAGGCTGAGTTCGTTACGGCAAGTGTCGGGCAGGAGGAAGGTTTCTTCTAATCCGTTAATGGAGGCTGCAGTTTGAAGGAGGTGAGAGACGAAAGGTCGCCCCTGGGCAATTATTCGCATAGCGAAATTTAGATGTCCCAGGATAGACAGGAGTTCACGTTTTGTGCAGTTTTGATTCTCCAGGAAGATGGATGACAGAGAAATGATTCTGTCAATTTTTTCCTTGGGGAGTGATGCTTGGAAAACTTTTGAGTCCAGCTTTATTCCCAAGAATTCTAAGGCGGTGCTAGGGCCAGATGTTTTCTCTGTTGCTAAGGGGATGCCGAGATTAGAGAAGTGTCTGGCAGGTGGCGTGCTAGGGGGAGAGATGATAAGAAAATCATCCAGTAGATGGATGAGATGTGAAATGCCGTAGTTATTAGCAAGAATCCAACATATAGCCTCTGAAAGCATGTCAAATGTTTTGGGGCTACTTCTGCATCCGAAGGTTAAACGGACTGCAAAGTAGAATTTGGACCTCCAATTGATGCCAAACAGATGCCAGAAATCAGGATGTAATGGCTTAATTTTAAAAGCGGAAGAAATGTCCACTTTGGCTAGCCATGCATTACGACCTACTGATTTGATTAAGGAGATTGTTTGAACTATATCCTGGTAATGAAGCGAGAATTCGTCTGTATCGATTAAACTATTGATGCTTGAGAAGGGGGAGTTATGGGGGGATGAGAGGTCAATTATGAGGCGTTTTTTAATCGGAAAATTTTCCGGTGGCTATGCCTTTGGGACTGATGTGAAATGTGCTGAATGGGGGGGTAGAAAAAGGACCGATCATAAAGTTATTGTCGGTCTCTTTCTTAATTAGCCGGTCTACAACTTCTAGACCGGCTAATTAAGAAAGAGATTCTGCGATAGTTGATTGTAGGTTAGGGCAATGCGAGGTTGTAAGAGGGCAGGGTCAAAACGCCTGGATGGAATCCGTAGGATAAACCTGAAATGAGAAATTCAGAAAAGTTAGAGTCAGGGTGAAAACGTAATTCAGATGCAAGTTGAGATACACTGACAGGAGTCGACAAGTAATTTCTTGATTTTTTATTGGCTTTTCGGATTGGGCAGACTACACGGCCATGCGCACCGCCGCAGTAATTGCAGGTATGAGGGAATCTGCAGGGGTGTCGGAAGCATCTAGCAATGCTGAACTGGTAGCATGGGTTAGAGGATGAAGAACTTTGGGAAGAGGAGGAAAAAGAAGGCGGAAGCAGAGCAGGGATGGCAGAGGTAAAGGGACGGGGGACATGACTTGTAGATCTTGAGTTAGAGGAGTCTTTATCAGAGGAAGGAATAATGAAAGGACAGGAAGTGGTAGGGTGAAGACTGGAACGGCAGACCGCGCAGGAGAGATTGCGGCAACCTAGAAAAACCCTGTTGTGGAGATCAGTGTCCAGAGCCCCCCAGTAGGCGCGCTGATTCCACTGAGTTACTCGGATGGCACATTTGGCGGAAAACAATTTGTGGTAAGTATAAAAATGCGTTCCCCCATAGGAGAGCGGGAGTTCCGAGATGATAGCCATGTAATCATTTAGCTCGCGTCTCCTATGGGGAAATACTGAGCATATGATATCGGTGAATCTAGAAAAGGCTATGTGGAATTCAGCTAACGAGAGGGTGCGAGTTTGAGTAGCGGTTGATGATTTTAAAGTAAGTGTAAATTCTCCGCAATCTACCTGTTGTTCTGCCATAGGGGGTGTAATGGGTGAAAGAAGTGTAGCGAGGTCGATGTCAGCACCTGATAATATGAGGTTTTTTGCAGCATTAGAGACGGGGGGTGGTTCCAGGGCTGAAGCATTGAGCGGCGTAAGGAGGGGAGTAGCAGTGAAAAGGGTGTACGGGGGGCGTGCTAAAGATATTTGTGAAGGGACGGTGGGTTGTTGTGCTGGATCCGTGTTGGAAGTGTGGGTGAGTGCTTGGTGAAGGGAGGAAGGGGGAAATAGGGGGGATACTAGAGAGAGTAAAGGGGGCAGGGAGAGGATGAGCGTTGGGGTTGGAACTAGTAGTGGGTTGGATATGTTGTGTAGATGTGTATGGTGGATTAATGGAGATGGGGAGCTGCATATGAGTGTGGCTGATGGAAGTAGTATGTAGGGGGGGGGGGTGGGGGTAGAGCTGGATTGAGGAGCTGGAGGCCAGGTGAGGGGGGTGGTAAAAGGTTGATTAATGTGAATTGTAGAAGGTATATTCTCTGAGGGAATTTCAGTATGTTGCTGTGATGAAGCTGTGGTGGTCCTGTTTTCTTGAAAGCGTGGTCTGGATGATTTCCTGTTTGGTGCTGTACTTTTTTGTGTAGCCTTTTTTGATTGTCCAGGTTGAGAAAGTTCCGTTTGAGAGTTGGAGAGCTGGGGAATATGGGCGTGGCGTGACTGGGCAGCTCTTGACGTGTCCATGGTGGGCAGCGTCTGAGGAGTAATGGCGGAGTACAGCTTTATGAGATCGGCTTTATTGCATCGTGGTGGAATGGGAATACCGGCGTCTGAAAGATGTTTACGGAGTTCAAGGATGGTGATTTTATTAGAGACATGGGATGACGATTTGGCGGAGGCAAAGAAGGAAGCTGGTGAAGGTAGGTGGCAGCTTGGCGATCGTGAATTGGGGTGGCGTTGTGTTATCACCGTGCGGATGGGCCTACGGCCTCTCACTAGGGCCTCGGCCTCGGGTCCTTTTGCTGACGGGGCTGCCTGGCGTTGTGCCGCTGCGGGCGTGTCGGGGAGAGCGGAGCTCTCGCTGGTTGTCATGATGTTGTGGTTGTTTCTGTTATTTTCCATTTTCTCGGCGTCAATTCTTGTTGATAAGTATATTGGTTGTCTGGCTGGTTGGTTGGATTGTTTGTTTGGTTGGTTGGCTGGCTGTTGGCTGGTAAGCTGATAGGCTGGTAGGCTGGTTGGTTGGTTGGCTGGTTGGCAAGCTTAGTCTGCTGAGGCACGTTGCTTAGCTCGTGGTCTTCCAAAACGAAGATAGAGTAGTAGGGAAAAAACTGATCCATTTATAGTAAGCTTGGATCGCTCTGATTGGATTATTGCTGATTACAGATGATCAGCCAGGCGTGCTTAATCATATCACATGCTCCTCTTGAAATTAGTTTATGAAACTTCACTTAATTGAAGACTACAAGACATCGAATTAAAAACGGCTTGGCTAAAATAAGATTAAATTTGTAAATAATGACTACACATCAAGTCTGGCTAATCGGTGTATTTGGTGACTTGTCTAGTGTTGAGCTATTCTTAGATTTTGCCTCGTTTTTACCAAGCAATCTTTAAGTGTCTTTTAAACACAAAATCACTTTGTGCCATGTGTGGAATAATTGTCTCAGATCCTTTGAATTATTAGGAAATAATGCACACCAGAGGTATAATGACATCATCATGAGTATCACAGGGGTGTATTATTTTCTAATAACTCAATGAACTGGAGTCAATTATTCCTTATTTAACAAATACATTGTAATTTTTCAAACACATAAATACATGAAAAAATAACATTTACAAATGACATGTTTTACAGAAGCAATATCTTTTTAATAACATATTGTCTGTTATAATATGAATTTGAAATTATTTTCCCACCTGGAAGATCTTCAGGAGATTGCCTCTGAAACTCTTTTGGCTTCTGTGAGTATTGTTTCTTGAATCTGGTAGCTCATATTCAAAACTGTTAACAAATAAAACTACTGAGGCAAACAAATACAGATATATCTCAAAGACATTAAAAATACTGAATGTTCTGTAGACCTCATGATAAAGAGACAGTCGAGACAGTAAACTTGTGCAATTTGTCCATTGCTGTGACGCATATTAAATTGAGATGAGAAATACAGACATAACCAGGACAATCCCCATCAGGTTGGTAACATTGACTTGTGTCAAGAAGAGACACTATTGGGAGAGTGTATGGAAAACACCACAGCAGCTGAGCCCGTTGTTCAATTGGTGTGAAGTTTGCCAAGCACAGCATGAGCACACAATATCACCAAAAGTGCAACCTTCCAAAGGTATCCCTAAGCCTATAATTACCAAAGAATAAGAATGGTTTAGAATTTAGGGTGTTGAATATTATCTTTTTACCTAGCTAACTGTAGTCAAGAGATTTTATAAATATGACAGTATGTTGGGGAAGCATTGCAGTCTCAAATGAGAAGGGTGGTGCAAAGGCGACTTGCTACCCAATGGGGAGACCTGGTGACAATAAGTATATGCGCTTCATATGATAAGTTGGTTAGCGGGTAGTGAAGACACAAATCTGCCTGAAAAGGGGAAATGCTCTGTGACTGAATGACGGATATGGGAACGTTACCACAGAGGTTGCCCCATCTCTGAGAAAGGAAGTGATTCCTCATGGGAATTTCTCAGAGAGGGTCAACACAAGAAGTGTGAGTTAAGAAACTCAGGTCCGATTGGATCCTGGAGGCGCACCAAGCAAGACCTGCTCCTCATCCTCCCTGACCTTGCACAGGGTCTGTGTGAGCAGGCTTACTGGGAAAAAATGCTGACTGCTTGAGCCTCGGGGCCAGCTGAGAACCAGCACATCTGTTTAGAAGAGGGAAAAAAGCAACAGGCGATGAGCGGACTTGCGAGAAGCAAATAGGATGACCTGGACTTCTCTGAAGTGTGCCCATTTTACCTGGACCATGCCAGGATGGAGTTTCTATTCTCCCAGGAGTGTGAGCTGCTGTGAGAGCACGTCAACTGGCATGGTTGAGCTTGCGTGGGATATGAATTGTGAAGCCAGTGCTGAAGTGGTCAAATTTTAACAATCTGAGCAGCGAGATAGTGGTTGTAACCTGATATGGCCCTGGAGCCACAGAAAAACATCAGTGAGACCATTGTTATCCTGTCAAACTGTATCAGACAGGGTAGCATCATAATGGAGACAGAGGACAGCAATCTGATGCTGAAGAGGCATGGCCCACAGGAGTGTGGGTTCTGGCAGTGAGGGACCCAGATTACCCACCCTTGGATCTCGGCTTACCCCTCCAAGTGGCGCTCCCTGGAAGATGGGGACCGGGGTCTGGAAGGATTTGTCTCACATCAGCCCCCGCTCTAGTCAGTCCGACGGTGGGACTAGGGGGACAAGCACAGGCATCATGCTCAACTCTAGATCCATGACCGCGCATTGCACCCCAGGTGGTGGTAGAGAGCTCGGTCTGTCATCTGAACATGACAGCTCACCCTATGATGCTGTGATGGGCGTCTGATCTCCGGTGTCAATGGGTGAAAGCACGGGCATCCCAGGGGACAAACCAGCACAAATGTGATAAAGCCACCACTGTAATCCTCAGATCTACCTGAGTGCTCACTACTTTCGAGACTTTTAAAGTATTCTTTTATTTGTTTTATTCCCAAAAAGTTTACTAAAAGTTCTGAATCGATTCTGTATTCAGATTAGATTGCGACATGCGGGTCTGCGTGAGATCAAACTCTAAACAGAAAAACAGCTAATAGGCACACATATGCATCCTGCAGAATTTGCTTAATTTGGACAGATGGATAATTACAGACTTTAACTATTAAATCATATTAAAGCCAGCCACAAAATGAAATAGAAGCACCTGATAATTACAGACTGGTATGATCTTGTGCTTCTGTTACGTTTTGTGGCTGACTTCCATTTGCTGTTGAAATTCCTTCCGCACCCAAAAGTGAAACCTTGAGTCATTATAGATTTCATTTCTTAAACACAAGCACAGAAACTTAGGTTTCCTGGTTGGAATTTTAAGTTGTAAAGATATTAATGAACAGGAGAAAGTACAGGAAAACTAAATAAACAATCATTTTGGAATTTCAGAATCTCAGATCTTGAGGTCCCTAAAGGTTCCCACCCCTAGTGACCAAAAAAGTAAAACACAAAATACCTTTTGGCAGACGATGGTGTTTTCTCTCTGAGGTTTGGTGGATGATGTTTTGACCTCCCTAAACGAAAAAACCTAGAACAATGACAAAATTAATTTTGACTGGTGTCACCGTCAGCAACTGGAGTGCCCACCAGAGACACTAGAGGGCACTCTACACCTCATATCAGCCCCTGTCAAACTCAGTTCCTGGAGGGTCGCAACTCTGCACAACTTACCTACAGGTAAAGCAGCGGTCACATTAGAGTTTGTGTGTGCAAAATTCTGTCGTACGGCGAAGTAAAAAAAAAAGGGGCGGGATTTAAACAAGATGGTTAGACATTTAAAGAAGCGAGCGATTGGTCCATATTTTAAATTTCTGTCGAGAGAGGTCATGTTTTGATCCTCAATTGGTCTCACGCAGTCAATTGATGCACAGAAACTTGACGCATGACCTTGCGTTTCTGTTCTGACGTATTTGCATGCGCAAATGGAAGTCTATGGGGAGGAAAGTCCAGTATGACTGTAACTTTAAGGGGTTGAGGTAGGGTTGGAAATCTAAAAAATCTGCAGGGCTGCAGCCCTCCAGGAACTGAATTTGACGCCCCTGGTCTACATGACCCCAATGCTTTTCACATCACATGATTCATATAAACTCGGCTCTGATGAACTGCAGACTCACTCACATATAAGCACCATTTTGACAGACATCCATTGCTGAGTATTGTTCCATGTTATGGACTTTATCAAGCGTTTTCCTGTTTGCTGGTTTTCCTGTGTGTTGTCTTTTTGGACTCTCTTTTGGATTATTGATAGTTTGCCACCTGCTCGACCTATGCTTGTTCATAAATTGAAAGTATAAGCTACAGTATAAATGCACTTAGCTAATCCACTAATTATTCCAACTTAATATTCCAACATATCAAGTGTTTTTCAATGTCTGTTTCAGTGTCAATATCTATGTGTTTTCAAGACTTACTTATTGTTTGTTCCATGATCAGCTCTGCTAAACAAGACAACAAGAGACTATTAACTATTAATTCTTTTCAGTTTATGAATGTCTCATTAAAACATCTACAAACTCATAAAACTGACCCGAGATCAGGTAAAACTATAAAACCTGATCATGATTCACCACTGGAGGGCAAACTGAAGGAATTGGTGTGATTCATGTGGATATTACACGGATCAAGTTTTCACCCCCTAGTGGAGAAATATTGAATTTCCAAACGTTTCGAAGCAGAATTTTTTTTAAAAAAAGCCTCGTTTACGGAAATCACATGACTTGATTGTATTGATTTAATTTATTATAAAGCTTGTTTGGTATGCTGAGTTCATGAATTCAGAGCCCTGAGTTCATAAGATCCTCGAGTCCGGGGCTCCCTCTCTTTTGCAAGGCGAGAGGGGAGTTTGAGTTTAGGTAGATCTCGAGAACTCCCCTGCTGTAGTAGCTGATGAACAGGTAGTGATTGCTCTTAAGAGATAACTTTTTACTAGGAGCATGTCTATGATGCCGATTTGGATTAGTCAATCACCTTAAGTTGCATGTTTTTGGATGGTGGGAAACCCATGTGAGCACGTAGAGAATGTGTAAACTCCACAAAGAAACGTAGGCTGGCTTGGTAAGGACTAGAACCAGTGACGTTCTTGCTGTGAGGCAACAGTGCTAACCACTGGGCCAACGTGCCACCCATCTAGGAAAGGAGGAGGAGTAGGGGTGGACGGGGGGGATTCCTAAAAACGAAGATGGCTGTGATATGGAACTGAGGGTATTTATAGTGGCTTAGGAGTCATCTGATTGGTGAATCATGAATTGGCTAATGCAGCACCAGCTGTGATCAGTCATCAGCACATGATCCTCTCCAAATTAGTTTATAAATAAACTTCACTTATGATTGATTGCTCCAGTTTGGTCCCCTTGCCTGTCTAAAAGATACTGTGAATAAGAAACTAAAACCATCACTGGGTGTCTGTAAATGACTTAATTCATCAAAGATCATTGAGTCATTTGATTCATTCAAACAGCATCCTTTCTGAATCGTTGCTTCACATAATATGTTCGAAACAGTCCATCTGTGACCAATAATGTACAACACAAAATACCTTTTCACAGATGATGGTGTTTTCTCACTGAGGTCTGGAGGTTCACCACCTTTAGACCTGTCACTCTTCAGAGACACAGAGCTGGACACATATGATCCTGATCTCACACTGAAGACACAAACACACCAGAGGAATAAACTGCAGGAGGATCTTCAGTCTCCTTTACAAGAGTTTATCAGCCAAATATGAGTTTGTTCAGTTTAATTCAACACAAACTAATCATCGGCTGAAGGTCTGTCTGATCATGTCACGATCGCCAGCGATCTCTCTCTCTCTCTCTCTCGCTCTCTCCGCTGTAAGAGATCGCTGGTTCACACACACACTTCCGGGAACTACAGATCGGCCATGTTCGGACTACAACTCCACTCATGCAGCACACACACAACACCTGCATCATATCACAACTGATTGCACACACGAGCGGAGGACCATCACGACTGATTACTCACACTACAAATACAGCACACACACTCTCAGTCGACGCTGAGTATTGTTTTCTGTTATAGTGACATACAACGCGTTTTCTTTGTTCCTGTATTCTGTTTTTGATCCTAGTCTTGTTTATTTGTTATCCCTGCCTGCTACCAGCCTTGTTGACCCTCTGCCTGTTCAACGACCACGATTTTGGATTTCCTACATACATCTGTTTGCCCCTGATTGACCGCTGCTATACTGACTTTAATAAATAATCTGCACTTGGATCCTCGCCTCCGTTGTCATCGTCACAACCGCCGTAACAGAATACTCAGCCACATAATGAGGACCCAGCAGAACGACTCCTTTTTCAGCCACATGCCACAACTCCTCAATCTGCATGCGCTGCGGCAATGTGGCTTGAATGTGAAGGAGTTTGCGAAGAAGTTTCGTTTGGCAGCAGAGGGGCTTGGATTTAATGATTGGGCTCTTTTAAACCTCCTGAACTTTGCTCTCGATAAGCCCCTTCTTCCTCTACAGATACAGAGGTTGGTGGGCTACTCGTACAAGCAGTTTGTGGACCACATGATTTTTCAGGAGGAGAGTGGGATTCTGCAGGGGAAAGGGACCCCTCTCACCCCACCAGCACCACCTCCCATTCTATACCCAACCCTCAAGGGTTAACCCGCACCCAAAAGCGGAGGCGCAAGAGAAAGGCTTCTTCGCCAGTGGCGGCTACAGCCTCAGAATGCCCGCCAGTGTTGGCTCCAGCCCCAGTGCGCCCGCCAGTGTCGGCTCCAGCCCCAGTGCGCCCGCCAGTGTCTGCTCCAGCCCCAGTGCGCCCGCCAGTGTCGGCTCCAGCCCCAGTGCGCCCGCCAGTGTCGGCTCCAGCCCCAGTGCGCCCGCCAGTGTCGGCTCCAGCCCCAGTGCGCCCGCCAGTGTCGGCTCCAGCCCCAGTGCACCAGCCAGTGCCGGTCACAGCCCGGCTTCTAGCCCTGCCGGCCCCAGACAGGCTCCTTCCCCTGCCGGCTCCAGCCCGGCTCTTTGCCCTGCCGGCTCCAGTCCGGCTCCTTGCCCTGCCGGCTCCAGTCC
>CAIGQQ010029915.1:0-17830 GCA_903798035.1 Danio albolineatus | reverse complement strand
CTCCTTGCCCTGCCGGCTCCTTGCCCTGCCGGCTCCAGTCCGGCTCCTTGCCCTGCCGGCTCCAGCCCAGTTCCTTGCACTACCGGCCCCAGCTAGGTTCCTTGCCCTGCTGACACCATCCAGACGTCTTGCCTTGCTGGCTCCAGCCCGGCTCCGAGCACTGCCGGCCCCAGTCAAGCTCTTGGCCCTGCCGACACCACCCAGACGTCTTGCCCTGCCGGCTCCAGTCCAGCTCCTTCCACTACAAGCCCCAGTAAAGCTCTTGGCCCTGCCGAAACCACTCGGACGTCTTGCTCTGCCGGCCCCAGTCAAGCTCTTTGCCCTGCCGGCACCACCCAGACGTTTCACACTGCCAGCCTCTCACAGTCCTCCAGCTCACACAAGGGTAAGCGTCAGTCTGACTCTAAATAACAAGAAGGTTTCATGTTCCAAGCCTGTTCTAACCATAGTTCCTGTCATTGTTCCTGTTCTGAAAATGCCTTCACCTGAGTTGCCAGAGTCGACGTCGCTGCCGCCAGAGCTGCCAGAGTCGCTGCCGCCAGAGCTTCCAGAGTCGCTGCCGCCAGAGCTGCCAGAGTCGCTGCCGCCAGAGCCGCCAGAGTCGCTGCCGCCAGAGCTGCCAGAGTCGCTGCCACCAGAGCTGCCAGAGTCGCTGCCGCCAGAGCTACCGCCACCAGAGCTGCCAGAGTCGATGCCGTCGCCAGAGCGGCCAGTACGTCTTGAGCCAGAGCCTCCTGACCCGCTGGAGTTGAACGAACTGCCTGTACTCCTTGAACCAAAGCCTCCTGACCCACTGGGGTTGAATGAACTGTCAGTGTCTCCTGTACCAAAGCCTCCTGACCCACTGGGGTCGAACGATCTGCCAGTGCATCCTGTGCCGAAGCCTCCTGACCCACTGGGGTCGAACGAACTGCCAGTGCTTCCTGTACCCAAGCCGCCTGATCCACCGTGCTCAAACGATCTGCAAGCCCTTCCTGAGCCGAAGCCTCCTGACCCACTGGGGTCTAACGAACTGCCAGTGCATCCTGAGCCGAAGCCTCCTGACCCACTGGGGTTGAATGAACTGTCAATGTCTTCTGTACCAAAACCTCCTGACCCTCTGGTGTTATATGAACTGCCAATGTTTTCTGAACTAAAGCTCCTGGTCCTCCGCAGCTACATGTTGTCCCTCCATCCCTCCCCCTGGTCCGCCTCCACTCCACCTCCCGCCTGAACTGTTTTGGAGCGTCTGGAATCCGCTCCTTAGAGGGGGGGTTATGTCACGATCGCCAGCGATCTCTCTCTCTCTCTCTCTCCGCTGTAAGAGATCGCTGGTTCACACACACACTTCTGGGAACTACAGATCGGCCATGTTCGGACTACAACTCCACTCATGCAGCACACACAACACCTGCGTCATATCACAACTGATTGCACACACGAGCGGAGGACCATCACGACTGATTACTCACACTACAAATACAGCACACACACTCTCAGTCGACGCTGAGTATTGTTTTCTGTTATAGTGACATACAACGCGTTTTCTTTGTTCCTGTATTCTGTTTTTGATCCTAGTCTTGTTTATTTGTTATCCCTGCCTGCTACCAGCCTAGTCTTGTTTATTTGTTATCCCTGCCTGCTACCAGCCTTGTTGACCCTCTGCCTGTTCTACGACCACGATTTTGGATTTCCTACATACATCTGTTTGCCCCTGATTGACCGCTGCTATACTGACTTTAATAAATAATCTGCACTTGGATCCTCGCCTCCGTTGTCATCGTCACAACCGCCGTAACAGATCAGGTCTGATACACAGGAACCATGGGTCTAAACACATCTCCTGAAGGTGTACACTGAAGCTTTGTCCATCATTTGATCAGCAACACAGATAAGTGCACTGTTGTTGGTCTTTGTTCTTCAGAGAAATTGTTAAAATAATGGTGTAAAAACAGAGTCAGTACCTGTGTATCTCTGAGAGAGAGTCCTTTACTCGCTCCTCTGCCATACTGCAGCTAAAACACCAATGCAGACATTAGCAGAGCTTTGAGGAAACAATCATACATATATACAGTCCTTAACATGAATGCAGTTGGTTTAACCCCCGCCCGATCTGACATCCCAGGTGTTTCACTTCTGACTGAAGAGAAATGCATGTTATATAGAGTTGATCAAGAGAAGCTCAGCTTTATTCAGTTGTTTATTTAGTTAGTGAGTATTAAAATGTCTATTACTAAAGCCATGTGGTTAGTTAATGAGTTCCTCTGACAGTTCAGGGTTCAGTGCAGTGTTGTGTCAGCAACGTTAGCTTGATTTTTTTCCAGCAGCTTTTCTTCCTGTTCAACTGGAAAGTCTGGTTTAACTTTACTTTTGATTTGGTGACGGTGTGTTTAGAGTGCTATTTGATGCTGCATTATTGGAAACTATTGAGTCCGTCTGATATAGAAGAGCACAAACACTTTAAAGGGATACAAGAATACTGTTATTTTAGACCCAGTGGTTAAATGAGCATGATTTAACACCATGTTTTATCAGTGCTTGAGGCTTTAATATTTAGGATCAGACATTTAAATCACACTCACACATATAAAACCCCTTCATCGTCTCCACAAAGAAGCGTAATGGTAGATGTGTTCAACTCACCTGCAGAAGTACAGACGCTCTTGAGCAGCAGGAACACAATCTGAGCTCTTTGACTCTTTCGCTTCTCTAAAACACGCCTGTGTGATCTACAGGTAGATCCTGAAATATCATTGGTTCCACAGAGTGGCGCTGACATCAATATTCATGAGGTTCTCCTGACTGTGGGCGTGTCCTGAAGACCACACTCAAACCACTGGAGCTGAAGATATCTGTGCAGCTTCTCTGAGCACGAGCGTGCTAATGGAAGATTTGGAGAAGGTAGGGGTGGGCGATATCACCTAACATTAATATCACGGTATTTTTCCTCTTTTGAACGGTGACGGTATGATATCACGGTATTACTTTTTATTTGGTTCATTTTGGGAGGAGTAGCCTGTCCTGCCCCTTTAGTGTGTAAATAAAGTTATTATTTTTATAATATAATTAGTAAATGGTAAGTATCCTTATCAAAAAGAGACATGGGAGAGTTTTATGCGTTCTCAACATAGTTATTTAGCAAAAAAACTAAAGATCTTACTTAACAGTGTAGAACAAAACACAAATTAGCAGTGTAAAGACACAAGAAGAGTGTAATAATGTGTACTTTTCACCAAAACTAACTCTCTCTTCATCTGAACTCTGATGAAACTAGACATTCAAGTTCTTCGCCAGTCAACATTTTCTGGCCCTCTAAACTCTCACGGGAGAAAACTGGACTAGTGGATAACATGAAGGCGCTCAGCTTCATTCATTTCATGTTTTGGTTAACTAATTCTTTAAACACAACTGTCTTGAGCTCTAAAGGGGACAGAAACACTAAAGAAATTAGCCGTTACATTAATTTTAGCAGAGACGCAATTGTCAGTCATTAGTTTTTAGTCAGGGATTAACACTAGAATAGCCTAATAAACATGTTCAGTTGGACACTGCACAGTCCCACAGTAGTCTACACTATAAATAATATTATAATTTACTGTATTCATTATTAGTAGTATTATTATAATTACGCTATAAAACTGACAAAACCCTTAGAACCCTTACAAATCTTTGCTTTCATTCTGACATTACTAAAGCTCACTTTTACAGTCGTGTAAAGAAACATCCCATTATACAGCAGCAGTCTCAGGTTAGGACACTTTAATAAAATGAGTTTTTGACTTTAGAGATGATCGGCCTGGGAAGTCAAGTTTGGCTTATAAATGAAACAGATATATAGTGCGTGAGGAAGTGGATTTGCCGCGGATCCACCTCTCACATGCGCTGCAGGTAGGCTGAATAATCTAGGGTAGGTAGATCGGCTCTCTGTTTCGCTGCACTAATGCCTTGAGATAACACATTTAGCTACTATTTTTAAACGACATTAAATTGTAACATTTCTCTTTTCCCTAACGCTGATATTGGTCGGGTGATGAAGCGTAATGACTCGGTTCTGATTTATTTAGTCGGTAAGCTTGCATGTGTGGGCATAGTTTGACGTCTTTACCTAAAACTGTAAACATTGATGTTCTTTGAAATAAAAGGGAAAGAAATAAGGAGAATACAATATAATTTAAACCACTTGTTTCGTGCTGAAGCCACGATCTGTCTGCATTAATGTAAACGGTATCGTTGCCTCATCTTGATAAAAGCAGTAATAGTGAAACTGCGTATTATTATTACTATAAAAGTATATTACTGCCTTAAGTCAGTAACTTAGGCAGTAACGCAAAGTAAAAATAAGTAAATATAGCCTAAATGAAAGGAATGAAAGTGACGGTGTTGATCATTACGTTTACGTTTTAGAGCTCGCTCTTGTTGGCGCAATTTAGGTTTATTGCATGTACGAATCCGATTTTGAAGACTGATTAAGAGCACGCTTTCCTTTATTGCATCCTTTCTGTAGGGCGTCTTATTCATTTATTTATTAAAAACTTTTAGTATTTTATTTATTTATATATATATAATGTTCCTCCCGTACCACCAACAAATTACCCTATGCCACAATCATGCTAGTACTAGTACATACTAGTAATCATGCTAATTCATGCTAGAATTATGCTAACAATGTGCTAATTCATGCTAGAATCATGCTAGTAACATGCTAATTCATGCTAGAATCATGCTAACAACGTGCTAATTCATGCTAGAGTCATGCTAGTAACATGCTAATTCATGCTAGAATCATGCTAACAATGTGCTAATTCATGCTAGAGTCATGCTAGTAACATGCTAATTCATAATAGAGTCATGCTAGTTACATGCTAATTTATGCTAGAATCATGCTAGTAACATGTTAATTCATATTAGAATCATGATAATTTATTCTAGAATCATGCTAGTAACATGCTAATTCATGATAGAAACATGCTAGAATCATGCTAATTCATGCCAGAACCATGCTAGTAACATGCTAATTCATGATAGAAACATGCTAGAATCATGCTAATTCATGCTAGAACCATGCTAGTAACATGCTAATTCATGCTAGAATCATGCTAGTTACATGCTAATTCATGCTAGAACCATGGTATTAACTTGCTAATACATCATATAAACATGCTAGTAACATGCTAATTAATGCTAGAATCATGCTAGTAACATGCTAAGTCATGCTAGAAACAAGCTAGTTAAATGCTCATTCATGGTAGAAACATGCTAAATCATGCTAGAATCATGCTAGTAACATGCTAATTCATGCTAGAATCATGCTAGTAATATGCTAATTCATGCTAGAATCATGCTAGTAACATGCTAATTCATGCTAGAATCATGCTAACAACGTGCTAAATCATGCTAGTAACATTCTATTTCATGCTAGAATCATGCTAACAACGTGCTAATTCATGCTAGAGTCATGCTAGAAACATGCTAATTCATGCCAGAATAATGCTAGTTACATGCTAATTCATGCTAGTGTAGTGGCTATTTTCTTTAAAGGAGGCTCTCTCAGTGGTCAAGAAGACAAATTCTTACCCAAAGTGTCTTTTAAAGTTTTATTCTTTGCAAAGAAGGTCAGACAGTCATACAGCAACGCAGGTTACTGCAGAGTGTGAGACACCGAAACAGAGTGTGTTCTCGTTTTATCTAGATTGCTAAGCTCACAAGGTCAGGAATGACATAGAGCAGGGCTATTCAATTGGCGGAAGCTATTTGTTCCGGCCCTCCAAATATTGTGACCAAGATATCAAAAATATATTTAGTTCAGTGGAAAAACTGCCGAGTTCTGAAGTGACGTGCGTCTCTGTTCAGTACAGCGCGAGCTGCAGTTGAGGGCTGCGCAGAGAGTGAGTCACCTGACATTACAGCGAGTGGAGCGAGCAGCAGAAAACATTTGGATATGATTGAAGAAAAGGCCTTTTGTACACTGCACTGAGATCGTTAATAGAGATGCAATGATTAGCTGATTTCACTATTAACCGCGCTTTAATTCATTACGGTTAATTATTCGTAAAGGCTTCAGAACGCCGTGTTTCTGTTGCACAGAACAAAACTGCTGAAACAAAGTTATGCCAACTGTGTGCTAGTTTAAAGTTCCGAGCTTATACCGAGGCTAATACGCACACACACTAGATTAACTACAGCAGCAGTCCGTTCACATATCACGTCTTTTCCGCTCGCGAGTTCATTATTCCTAATGGAGACGTGCGCATATTGGGAGTGTTGCGCGCATGGCTCGCAAGCGGACCTCCAAGCGCAAGCAGTAGAAATGATCTCACGCTGTAGTGGTGAGAGTTGTGCGTGGCTTTCAGTGCAATGCAATCAAAAGATACGTTAAACAAATTATTAAAAACTATTCAAATGATTATGTATGTATGAACGCAGATAATAACAACATAATTTTTTTTATTTATTCTTATTTTTATTTATTTATTCATTGTCCTGTCATTTATTTTGATTGTAAAATCATCACTCAAGTTTAAATCAAAAACTTTATAATTTATTTTTAAGACCAAAGAGAGAAATGAACTATAGTTTGTCTTTTATTAATAGCTTGTGCTGTTTTTGGTCACTGAGCAGCAATAAACAACACTTTAAAATACAAGCAGTTTTCTTGTGATTTTTCTAAACTAGTGGTGTTCTGAATTTAATAAATGCATAATAAACATGATAACCGGGAAATCATGATTATTCTTCAGACTATAATCGCACAACCAAAATAATCGTTGCATCCCTAATTGTTATGCAGTTCAAAACAACATATGAATATGTGTCTAAATGTAGAAGAAGCCTACTTGAGCAATACACTGATTTTGCTGCTTCGAAATACAATTTTTGAATATGTTTGTAAAAAAAAAAGCCAGATTGTACAATGCAGTAATGTTATGTAGTTTCAAAATACAACATATTAACATTTTAATGTAGAAAAAGCCAACGTAGGTGTCTTAAGGAGCAAAAATACAGCATATGGGCTCTTATATTGCTGTTGTGTCATCACTTTAATTGCAAGTCATATCTCTCCGGCCCCTCATTTGGGATGCTCTTCATGAACTGGCCCCCAAGACAAACTAATTGAATAGCCCTGACATAGAGAATGAAACACGGTTACATCAACGCACACATTCAACCTTTAATTGTCTATATTTCAGTCTTAACTACCACCTGGACATATAGCTTGTTAAATCACCATGTATGAATCCAAATCTTTTCTGGTGATAAACAGATTTTAAAGTGGTCACACATAGCTTAATGTAAACAGTACATCCATGGAAGAATAAAAGAACATTCCTTTATAATGTATATAAATGAATTTCCACCACAATTCCTCTCTTTTTATCATTCATTGATAACATAACACTAAATTCATATTATATTAGCTTCTAAAACTACACATAGTTCATAATCATTAGGTTAATCATTTTAACAGGTTTCTGCACACACCATATACACTAGAGATATTCAAGCATTCTTCTTCACCATTAAGGTTTTGAATTTCCAAAATATCCCCCTTCCCTGGAAGCCGGGCTAAACAAATAATCACTGTTATTGCGCTCCCAACTGAAGTCGGACCCTCAGTCACCCCCAGAGGTTCAAATCACAGAAATTGCCTGTTAATTGTACACTATTGTCATTTCATACACATAGTAAATTCTGTTTAACATTGATTCAATTAGTTACAAATCATTAATGCTTTAAATAATTAGTTCATCATCAATAACATCATCCACAAACTCATTGTTGTTACTGCACTCTTCAACATACATCACATTTACATTCTTCCCTCAATTATCATGTAAATTGTCACTCTTTTAAGAATAATTACAAAACACATTAACTCATACAAATGCTGTTTTTTTGTTTTTGTTTGGATAAACCCCAAAATACACATAAGCAAGCAAATAGTCATTTTTACACCTAAAAAGTCAAAACCTTTGTAAAATACTCCAATTAAGTAACAGCCGTCACCTAATTTTTCCTCTTAATTGATTTACAGTTTTTCCATATCCACATAGCTGTCGCTATCATCAAAGTCATAGTCGAAATCATCTTCTAAGTCAATGTTCATTTCCCCTTCATTAACAGTTATCCTTACCATCTGATGTGATGTTGACGCTGTAATCAATCTACTCACTTATCATGATACAAATCTAAATAAACATGCCAGACAACATAATATCATTAGACCTATCCCCAGTATAGGTAACACTACATTACAGGCCCAATAAATCCAATCTTCCCATTTGGATGACAACCAGTCTAGCCATGAACTGCTAGCTCTTTTTGGCTCTTTTACGGCCATTCTCGTGTGGGCTACAATGTCAGTAATATTTTGGTTGTAATCAGGTTAATGAAAACAACAGAACACTCAGTGATAATAATAGCAACAATGGTGTGGTTTGTCTCAATCCACACATTTCAGGCACTCAGAATTGATGGAAATGGAATGGAAATGTGTCTTTCTGTCCATCTTCAGTTTGGGTCTGATGGTCAAGCACAGCTGTTCACCTCTCTTTTGGTCGCTTTCTTCTGCAGTCTGTGTCTTGCTTCACTCAGATAGCAACTCACTGTTTTTTCTCAGACAGCTTCAGAGCCCCTCTTTCTCTCCTACTGCCTCGTTGTATCCTCCTCAGATGATGGAACCCCTTCTGCGATGGCTAGCTTTCCCCCTCATCGATCTTTCCGCGACCTTCACCGCTGTTTCAGTGGTCAGTAGCACTTGGAATGAACCCAACCAGCGTTTCGCTCTCCAGCTCTTTCTCCTCAGGTCCCTCATCACCATGAAATCGCCAGGCCTTAGATTGTGCAGCGACCTCTCTGCGGCCTTCCCCTGTGTAGCTTTAACCTGTACACAGACATCAGACAACAGAGAAGACATTGATACACAATAATTCAACATGTCATTTTCACACACATCCGTTGAAGGCAACTGCTGTTTCCCGCCATTCACACCTACACGCGGTGGTCTGCCAAAGAGAATTTCAAACGGGCTCGAATTCATTTTTTTTTCTTTTTCCCATTCTCATATACATCAAGACTATTGGTAGAGCTTTAACCCATGAAAGTCCTGTGTCTTCACCAGTGGTGTAAAGTAACTAATTACAAATACTCAAATTACAGTAATTAAGTAGTTTTTCTCAGAAATTGTAATTTACGAAGTCGTTTTATAAATGTGTACTTTTACTCTCCTATGAGTACATTTTTAGTGCAGTATCTGTACTTTTACTCAACTACTTTCCTTCAACCTGCAGTCACTACTTTTTTCTTGTCTATCGGGATTAGAAAAATCAGTCCTGTGATCCTATTCAATCAAATCACACATAGAAGGTAAATAGCTTCATAATGAACTACCTCATAACATGGGCGATTTATAATTGACCCTTCGCTAAGCCCCGCCCTCCTTAGTTACTGTTACTATGCCTGTCAAACTTTTGTGCCTGGCATGTCTATTACAACATGTATGCGCCGGTGTCAGACATTGCCAGGGATATTATTAGTCATTTTTGGCGAACAGGTGAGATATCTGAGATAGCCAGACAAAAAAAGGACTGCAGTATGAATTACAGGGGTATATTTACGACATAATATGCAACCGATTAGAAAATAATTTAATCAAAATTGAAGCTAGGTTAGCTCAGCCGCCTCATACGCTGACCATTCAACAGCAACTAATTAAACCGTGATTTCTCTTTTTCTTTTTAGCCAAAAAACCTGATAGATTGACTACTATGGTGAGAGCTTAAACGGAACAGTGCTCATAATATCGAGCAAAAAAGAAAAAGAAAAAGACAGCTATGAAACATAACCTGCTTTGTATTGTTGTAGGAAACACATTTTAGATCTTTTTAGAGTAAGAGGTGTGTGAGTTATTGCCGTCTATCACTGAATGTGTCAGGAATATCGAACACAAAACACCGCTCCTTTAGCGCCCCTTACAGAGCTTGATCCACGCTGGCATTTCCCCCTCTGGGTTTTAGATTTTGAAAAGCGAAAAAAATTCCACCACCCTGTCCAAACTTTTAGGATACCGGGTATCAGATTTGCACAATCTATATGCACAATGCTTTGGCTTGTTAAGCTTGACAGAACTCCTGCGCGTAGCTACAGTTGCTAAGCCACGATTGGTGTGTGGCAGTTTTTGGGTGTGGTTTAGCGAAGGGTCAATTGCAGCCAACTGTTTGGAAGCATCGCACATGTCCAGGAAGATGTCCAAAATCTTTACATGCATTGACCCAGAGACTGTTTAGATGCATGTCACTGATGAGAAGATGACGGATGTTTGCTGTCTGATGACCAAAATGGCCTTAAACAGCCAGCAGGCACAAGATGTTTGACGTTGTATCCTAATGTCATGGGGATGTTGCATTTTGTTTGGAAATGAAAATCAGCTTGACGTCAGAACCCAACGTCAGGCCGATGTAAATGTCCAATGTCCAACCTAAAACCAACATCTAATGATGTTACAGCTTGACGTTGTTGAACGTTACCACTATGATGTCTTTCAGACGTTGGATTTTGGTTGCCATATCTGAATAAATGTCAGTATTTGAAAGTATTTTCAATATGATGGTGGTTTAAGATGTCGGCTCGACGTTGGATTTTGGTCACTTTCCAACACAATTTAAAATCAACCAAATATCAACGTCGCTATTGGACAACAAAGTAACATCATCCTTAGACGCTGGATAGACATTGAATTTTGGTCACCTGACATCACAACTAAAATCTAACCTAATATAAATGTCTTATGACGTTGTGTGCTTGCCGGGCAATAACTCGTTGTTGCATGTTACGTTTACACACACATGCACAAATTACATGCAAACACATCAGCTTTTAACAACGTAATACTCACTACTCACTACTCTTGAGTACTTTTAAAAGGGCTACTTTTTACTCATACTTTGAGTAATATTTACAGCAGATACTTTTACTCTACTCACACTACATTTTTAGGCAAGTAATGGTACTTTTACTTGAGTATGATTTTTCAGTACTCTTTCCACCACTGGTCTTCACAACATTTTGCCAATTTGTTTTTCAGTGTACCATTTTCTCTTTCAACAGCTCCACCTGAAGCTGGATGGTAGCTACAGTGTGTTTTCAAATCAATTCCCAAAAAGTGACCCACTTGTTTTAATACATCATTAACAAAATGAGTACCGTCTCTCAACTTATTCCCCATCTCGGGACAATCTCGGTCAGTAACGCTTTTGCCAATTTGTGTATTTCAAATTACACATCATCTACAGAAATTGTCCGCAAATGTGGTAAACCCCTTCATGAACCACAGTTCTGTCATTTGAGCAACCATTGCTGTTTTTGATGCATGATCTTTACCATGAATTAATTTCACATAGTGTTGGAAAAAATGTTTTGGTAAACAAGCCTTGCCCTCAACACTTCCACACATTTCACTCAGCCAGACTGTCTCCACTTGTTTTTCTCCAGTCCAGTCGCAAATGTTTACATCTCCTGTAAGGAAGAACAGATATCATTGTTATTGTCAGCAGATAGCAAAGTACATTCAGAGCTGTCCTCGTCTCGGGACGCTGCGACTTTTGCTGCTGCGTCTGCCCTCGGGTTACCTGCGGACACAAAATCTTTGTTGTTAGTGTGCGCTGCGCATTTGCAAATGGCCAGTTTGCTAGGTAGTAAAATTCATTTAAGTGCAGCCACTGTAGGTGCACTTAAAGGAGCATGGAGTATTGGTTGACCATCAGATTTCAGAAAATTTCTGTGTTTCCACAAAGCCCCAAAATCATAAGCTACCACAAATGCATATCTTTAATCAGTATAAATTGTGACTTATTTTTCTGCCATCAATTTATAAGCTCTGTCAAATCCACAAGCTCTGCGGCCTGTGCAGAATAGTGCCCTGGTAACTTCCCAGAGGTCACCACATCAAATTCAGTTGTCACTGCATAGCCAACCTTATTCTGGCCTGTTTGTGGATCTTTAAATGCAGAACCATCCACAAAAAAGACATTTTCACAATTTTCGAGTGGCTCGTTAGAGAGGTCAGGTCGTGGTGTACACACCTGATCAAGTGTTGTTGTGCAACAATGCTGTTCTTCCCCATCTTCCTCAGTACGAAGAAGAGTAGTGACATTTAACAGTATGAGCACATTCCCTAAAAAGACAACATTTGTTTTTTTTTTTTGTTAGTGGTTTTGGTACATCTTTTATACCTTTCACCCTTTCTTTCAGACAGAGATTTGCTGTGTGGAGTAATGACATGTCACAAAAATGTTACTTTCTGTTTGACAAACTGCAGTTTGATTAAACTGACCTTGTGACCCTCCGCAGCTCAGTGCTTCAGGAGAGACACAGTGTCACTCACACAAGTCTGTTCGTTCTCATAACAGACCAATAAATCGTTAATGTATTGCAAAATAACAGTTCCAGCTGTCATAGTCAAAGGTTCCAAACTTTTTAACACAGCCTCATTATAAACAGTTAATAGGATGCAAAACCCTGACACAAACATGTAAAAGTGAAGCCTTTGCCATTAAAATTAAATGCAAACTAAAAACTCTTTGTCCACTGACACGCTGGAAAATGCATTTGCCAGGTCAACCACAGAATAAAATTGTGATTTTTCAGGAATTTGTGACAAAATCAAGTATGAGTTAGGAACCAATGGAGCTCTTTGCTTGACAGCTGCATTTACTGCTTGTGAATCTTGTACGAAATGTCATTCTGTTGGCATTTCATTATCCCTCATCTTTTTTCTTTTTTTTTAAACAGGACAAATAGTTGCGCAATTGTTGCATGGGACAATAACACCTTGCTCCAGTAAAGCTTTAAATATTGCAGTGATGCCATCAATGGCTTCTTTCTTCAAAAGGTGTTGTGCCTTGGCACTGCTTATGATCAGATTTGGGAGTAATTATTACTCGATCATGACCTTTAATTAAACCTATTTTATGTTTACTTTTAGCCCACAATTCATTTGGCACTTCTGCTAAGGCCGGGTGAATGTCTACTGCATTAAAGTCAGCCATGCAAGGATTCTTCACACAAAGTTTGTCAATAGCAGTTATAGTTCTTAATACAGCTATTTTTTTCATGCAGTCACACCTAAACGCTTTCAAGTGTTCGCTTTATTCTACCCCTCCTTTCTTTCCTCCTAGTCTGCTTCTTCAACACAATTTCACAAACTGGCCCAAGACAGATCAAAACTGATGCTTAGCTTTGCAGACTGATAAGTAACACAGCCTGTTCTAACATGAGATAAAGTGAACACTGCTTCTCTCTCGGAGACACAGAAATCACACACAAACTTTCTTTCCACAGAAACAGCTGTACATCTTTTCAAAAATCAAAGTTTCATCCACCTGTGCCTCAAACCAAGCTTTCTCAAACTCCTCATCAATTACGACATGTGACGTGCAATACAGTTCACCAGGAGACATTATATCAATGTCAAAAGGTTTTACTCGTTCTTTAGCCAATTAGCAAATTAAATCAGCCCATGCTTAGTTTTCAATCAGCCATTCATAGGCTCACAGTGGTGTCTGTGATTCAAACAGCAAACAACAAAACTCCTCCCCTTCTTCCACTCTCACTCCAGAGGAATCTGCTGTTAGAACCAGGTTTAATTTACACAAAATACCCCTTCCCAGCAATGGAACTGGACATTTTGGTGAACAAACAAACTCATGTTTAAAAACTTTGCCCCCTCTGTCTCACAGGTCAGCGGAGCTGTAAATCGCTCAACGACTGTATGACCAGATGCAGACAGAGACTCGTGAAATTTGTTTGTCAAAGGCATTACACACTGCAGGTCACATGGTCATTTGCAAGATCCGCTGGCTCCACAATCAGCCAGAAACTCAAAGTTTTCTCAATCAACATAGAATATCTTGGCACATTCAAAAATGCTTCATTATCAAAAAACAATGCCATTCCATCAGGAAAATCATCAACATTACTGTGATCAAAATTACAGTAGGAAATGCAAAAGCTTTTTCTTCATTGCAGAACAGATATCAGTGTATGTGTTTATGTGTGTATAAAAATGTGTCTGCATTTTAAACTTGTTAGTTAAAAAATGTTCACTTCCCTTTACTGTAGCTGTTGGCTGCTTGCCCAAAAACCCCCTCCATTCTGCTCTTCCCTCTCCGCACATCAGCTCCTCGATGTTGGTTTGCGCCTTTCGGGTCAATTCTTTGACCAAAGTCCATCTCTGTGGCAAGCGCAGACAATTGGTACAGTTTCTCGTCACATGTACCACAGGCTCTGCAAGTCTCATCGCCACCTGCCACATTCCAGTTTCCCCATCTTCTGGTATCTTTCTCACCCTTGACGCCTTTGTTGCCTTTGAACTTGCGGTATCTTGGGTTTTCTGGTCTTGATGCTGTTCATACAAGGGCCATAAGTAGCTCCTTTTCTGCTTTCTTCTTGCCTTGCTCTTGCTTCGCTGTCAGCTTGTCTTCAGCATGTTGAGCACACAGCAGAATGTCTGTTAAACGTCCGTTTCTCCAGTTCAAACAGATGTCCTCCGCTCGCTTGAGGTGGGAATTTCGTTGGTGCGGTCGGTCTTCTGAGAGGGCGGCAGTCGAGGTCTGGGTCAGTTTTCAGGGCTCACAGCTCAGCCACGGGATAGTGATAATACAGTGGAACATGTATAGAAACAGATTTATAAAAAGGGTTAGCAGGGCTAATCAGTCTTTCATTCACACTCTCACATTTTTCATTCGCTATTTTCTTCACCTCATCTCCCTCATTCTTTTCCCTACATGCCACCTGCCTTTTGCAGCATTTTTCTCTGTCTCTTATCTGCCTCCCTCAGCCAACAATCAACAGTGTCTCCATACGACACACACACGTGCTTTCTACAACAACCTCCTCTGACTTTCCTCTTCTGACTTTCTGACTCCTACACTGTGTTTAACCTGGTAACACTCAACGTTCCCTTCTCCAGAAAGTTTTTATACTTCATTAGTTTTCCTATATTTTGCATGCCTTTTTCTCCATATAATTTTTCCATATTCCAAAACACCGCTGTATTATATTTTCTCACTTTACTTTGGGACTTCCCCATACTGGCCACTACCCCTCTCTTTGGACTTTTTCGGTACCTATTAATCTGTCGGACGTCTCCGACAGATTTCGACTTTTCACCTAAAATCGAGAAGTTAAGCTATCCAGCTCCAGTTGCGCACCCCCCAATTTCAACCTCATTGAGGAAGTAAATCGCACGGCCGCTGATTTCAACCCCCTCCCGTGAGTAAATCGCAGTTTGCTAGCTACACGCAAATAAAAGGTCTTGATCTTAGTCAGGCGCCAGGTCTCACTTATTTACAGGTTTGATCTTAGCCTAACACCAGATCTCACCCGCAGAAAGGTCTTGATCCCCGCCTGATGTCAGATCTCACTTATGGATTTACTTTAACGCAAATAAAAGGTCTTGATCTTAGTCAAGCGCCAGGTCTCACTCATTTACAGGTTTGATCTTAGCCAAACGCCAGATCTCACCCGCAGAAAGGTCTTGATCCCCGTCTGATGTCAGATCTCACTTATGGATTTACGCTGCTATCCCACAGAGAAAGATCTGCCAGTATGGTGACGGCCCAAATCACAGTGTAAAATCTTTTTAACTGCCCAATTAAGTACCAACAACTGTTAAATTTACGTTTAGTGATGAACAAAACGAATTTGTCTCTTACCAGAGAGTTCGGATGCCACTTGAGTTCCTTTTTCCCAGATGTCAGTGGGGTTCCTCTCCGGGCCTGGCGGTTGGTCCCTCAACCCTCAACGTGTGGAGCAGGGCTGTGGCACGAAGTCCCAGGATGATCAGTCACCGTCCGCAGGGTCCGAAAAAGTTCCTCCAAGACATCCCACTATTCTGACACCAAATTGTAGTGGCTATTTTCTTTAAGGAGGCTCTCTCAGTGGTCAAGAAGACAAATTCTTACCCAAAGTGTCTTTTAAAGTTTTATTCTTTGCAAAGAAGGTCAGACAGTCATACAGCAACGCAGGTTTCTGCAGAGTGTGAGACACCGAAACAGAGTGTTCTCTTTTTATCTAGTTTGCTAAGCTCACAAGGTCATGAATGACATACAGAAGGAATCACAGTTACATCAACGCACAAATTTAACCTTTGATTGTCTATATTTCAGTCTTTACCACCACCTGAACATATAGCTTGTTAAATCACCATGGATGTACCCAAATCTTGTCTGGTGATAAACAGATTTGAAACATAAACAGATGTTAAAGTGGTCACGGTTGGTCTAACGTAAACAGTACATCCATGGAGAAATAAAAGAACAGACCTTTATAATTCATTTATAAATGAATTTCCACCACATGTGATTGTCTGTTGTGGTGAAGGAGCTGAGACGAAAGGCAATGTTCTCAATTTAATGCTCAATCTAGCTTTTTACTCTCACCTATGGTCATGACAGAAAGGACAAGATCTCGGATACAACCGGACTCGTTTTACAAAGTGTTATGACCCGCTTGTTTGAGTCGCAACATAAAAGAGAGATGAACCAACAAAATAGCCTGAATG
Source organism: Danio albolineatus (assembly GCA_903798035.1). NCBI lineage: Eukaryota > Metazoa > Chordata > Actinopteri > Cypriniformes > Danionidae > Danio > Danio albolineatus. Next base: position 1,293 of record CAIGQQ010029915.1, on the reverse strand, counting down.
GAAATTATTTATTGTAAAATGTAACTCATAGAACAATAATCAAAGCAACCAACAAATGTCAGGGGATAATAATGAAGATAAAGAACTTGGGATATGAATCACAACAACACTTTAACTACATGATACAAGTAATGCAAATCCATAAGGTTAAAGAGTCAATGAGATGGCAGGTCTTGACATGAGGAGTCCTGAGTAGCCACAGCGTCCTGGGGTAGCTAGCACAACAACTTTTATATACCCACTGATGATTAATGCAGGCATCCAATCAGGATTTACCACATACTCAAATCTGGAGTCTTGGGGATCATCACAGTGTATTAATATTGTAAACTTAATACCTGTCGCTCTGCCTAAATCATAAAATATTCATCAAGTTTGTATTCTACTCAAAAAAGTAAATGTAGTAAACTAGAAAGAATCTTGAACCTAAAAGTAAAGAAACTTTACAAATGAAAGCTGCTACACAGGACAATTGAATGGGCTTTCTAAACTTGAGGCTCTGGTATACTGCAAACTAACCTGCTGGAGCTCCTCCTTCTTTGATGTGCGGTGTCTTCCCAGTGATTTGTTTCTCATTCAGGGAGTCAGACAGAGAACATCATCCAAAACAACACTAGCTACATGAATACACTGAAGAGTAGAGTACAGATGTATCCGCACCTGTACAATCACTTGCAAAGAGATTTTAAGCTGCAGAGGTGCTGTTTGCCAGATGTTTATGAAACTGCTAATCTCTTTTACAACCTCACCTACTGCAGTGTAGGAGTGTTGGAAAACAGTATACCGTCACTCAGCTTTTTCAAATATTATTCAGACATGAAACATCCTGTGCACATGAGAAAATGTTTTTTTGCACATGAAAATGCATTCATGTCATGTGTGCAACATTTTGACCATGTGTTTCTTAAGCTGCGCCGAATGAGCGAAACTCTGTAGACACTGATCAAATATGTACGGTTTCTCTCCAGTGTGAATCCTCTTTTGTGTTTTCAGATGTGTTAACTGATTAAACCTCTTGTCACAGTGTGAACACTTGTACTGTCTCTTCGGTGTGAATTGTCTGGTGCAGTTTCAATTTTGGAGCTGTAATCAAAGTCTTCTCACACTCAAGCACATATACACTTTCACACCAGTGTGGATCTTCATGCGTTCATTAAGGTTTGCTGATTGGTTGAAACTCTTCCCACACTGAGTGCATGTGAATGGTTTCTCTCCAGTGTGGGTCTTCCTGTGTAAATGATTAGACATTAAAACAGTGAGCAATTGATCTATATTTTAAATTTCTGTCCAGGG
>CAIGQQ010029913.1:0-21681 GCA_903798035.1 Danio albolineatus | reverse complement strand
TATCTATCTATCTATCTATCTATCTATCTATCTATCTATCTATCTATCTATCTATCTATCTTTGCATGTGTTTATAGAATAAAAAAACATTGCATGAATAATCGATTTTATTAAACAATATACATCACAATAACATTCACATTGTCATTAATAATGTAATATACATTTTAATTCAAACAATCAAACTTAAATAATGTCTAGCAATAACAGCCAGCAACATCTTCAGCTGTCCACTGCTTCACATTGGAGGTGTCCCTATAAAAGTAAATGAAAAAGTAGTTAACTTAAGAAGTTATGAAAACAAAGAATATGCACAACATTCCCAGAGCTATTTTTTACTTATCAAGACATATTCACAGAACATGCAGAACATTTCTGAATAACAAAAGGAAACATGAATAAAGTCAGAAATTGCCTCAACATATAAAAAAGGGATTTTTTTTTCTCACTGCTTGCAGAGTGCCCATATCAATAAAGGCACAATCCAAATAATGTAAACCTCTCAAATATCTGACCACAAGTAGAAATAAGACAACACAAAAGATCCCTCCGTCCTCAGTGCACCCCGCATATATATATATATATATATATTTTTTTTTTTTTTTCAGGTTGTAATTATTAGCTTTTTTAAATTAACCATTAGTTTATTAAAAACACATTAAGTAAAGAGAAAATTATGTAGATGAGTTGTAAAATTAAAATAAATTATGCATGAAGGTAATATTGTTTTTGGACTCAATTTCAGTGGCTTAAAGTGATTAAATAAGTACAATGTAAATCATGTATATTAATAAGTGCACTGTACCATATTATTAATTTAACTTTAAGTACTATAGTTAAGGTGTCTTAATATAAAGTGGGTCTTGTTTTTTAAAGCATAGAAGTGAAAGTGAAGCAGTCAGTCAAGTTCACATTGTTTTGTAAATTGATTTCTACTTTAATGAGAATATATATCACAAGCTCCATTAATGTAAACATTTTGAAGAAAAGGGCATGTCTTACTGTAGTTTTTAGTGCTAGGGTGCAGCTATTTTGGAATATCGCTGTGTCTGACGTCACAGGGTTGGTTTTGTTTCCTCAGCTGAACAGATATAGTGTAAGTAATGGACTGAACAGCCTAATTGGACAGGAAAAAGACTGGAAAGCCTAATTTAACTCAATGCGGGAAGTTGTGGACGTGCATCGCAGAGTTGGTGTAAATACAAGGAACAAACTTGTGTCTAATATATAAAAAAAATTATATGTTTTCTATTTTTCTTTTTTTTACAAATTTTGTTCGTTTGATGTGCTTTGGTCCACTCTCTCACACTGGTGCAGCGCTGCCTGACGAGGGGATTTACAATGAGAATAATGCAACGATTAAAATGATCTTTTAACATTGAATATAATGGACGAAAAAACCTGTGATGTGAAGTCACCAAACATATCAAACGGTCAGTAATAAAAGAAAAATATAAAATGTATAAATGTATTTTTATGTTTTAGATATAAATGTAAAGCTTATATTTGCACCAGCTCTGTGATGCACATCCACAACTTCATGTATTGGGTTAAATTAGGCTTTCCAGTCTCCGTGTTCAGTCCATTACTTCCACTGTATCTGTTCAGCTGAGGTAAAGGAACCAACCCTGTGACGTCAGACACAGCGATATTCCAAAATAGCTGCAATCTAGCTCTAAAAACTACAGTAAAACATGGTATTTTCTTCAATAATGGTTACATTAATGGAGTTTGTTTAATATATTTTCATTAAAGTGAAAATCAATTTACAAAACAATGAAAACTTGACTGAGTACTTTACTTCCACTTTAATGGGACAGTTCACCCAGAAAATTTTATTCTGTCATCATTTACTCAATCTTCACTTGTTCTAATCCTGTTTGAGTTTTATCTGTTGAACTGAAAACAGAAAACCTATATCCACTGTCTCCCATAATTTTGTTATAATGGTTATAATTGATTATAACGGTTAACGATTTTCAGCTTTAATCAAAATATAATGTTTTGTGCACAACTAAAGAAAGAAAGTCAAACAGGTTTGAAATTCAAGTTTATTTTCATAGCACTGGTGCAATGTGGCTTCGTTTTAAACTAATATACTGTAACCATCATGTTAAAGCCAGGTTTCATTAAGACATTAAGATTAGGATCATTAGCGCAATAAAATTATTGTCTGTTAATAATACATTTACAATAAGTGCTTTAGGTGCAAGTGGCCTGACGTTTAGAACACCGAAAAGGTATTTTGACTTATTTGCCATTTTTCTGGTTTGATTCTTAATAGATTTTTTCTAGAACACATAGTAAATTTACTTCTTGATCTAATAGTATGAAGAACAAACACAATTTCTATGGAGTTAGCCAGATATGCATTACTGTGATTTAAGTGGGACGAACAAAAGTCTATATGGCTAAAATGTGAGTTTTCACTTACTGGTCAAACAGAACGAAGCATCCTGGAGATGTTGTCCGACAGGAATTCAGCTCCAGCACTGCTGGGGTGCAGCCCATCAGCATGGGAAAGCCAGGGACGATCCCAGAAAAGATTCCAGTTGTTAATAAACAGCAGCTTCTGTTCTTCACACCATGTTAATAGCCAGCTCCAATGCCTCCACAGAGTCCACAGATGCTTCTGCTGAACTAAAAGACAGACACACAAGCGACATTATACAGGGTGAAGAGTACAGGACAGTAACAGGGAAAGAAGATGATAGTTTTAGTTAGCTACGCTAGTTATGCTAGAAGGCTAAAGCTTAAAGCTAGGAGCTAGAAGCGGATGCTTAAGAAACAAAACATTTTCAGGAGATTTATTTGTAAAATGGTATGAAAGGTGCATTCACTGTCTGTAAAAAAGACACTCCAAAAACAGGCCATAAGGCAGCAGAAATCATAACAACAAGAATGATGTCACCCAAGCATCCGCAAAGACACCAGTCAATCGAATGGAAACTGTAGCTTAAGTGACAAAATAAAATAATTTGACTTAAATCAATGATTTGCATCAATTATAAAGCCATGGGGTTATGTGCCTTTCTTAGGGGCACCTTATTTGTGCGTATTGAAAGTGGAAGAGAGCCCTATTGCTTATGCCCCACATCCTGCTGCCACTTGAAATTTGATACAGCAAACTTTAAATTTCTAGTCCATATCTGTCACAATGATTTACACCTAATAGATACATCAGAAATAAGCAAATGAGAAAATAAGTTAGTGATTTTAGACACTTAAAAGGTTAAAAGTTTAATGTTATCAGTTCAGTGTTACCCAGCTGGATAATGATGTACATTATTGTTTGCTAAATTAAGTATGTATTTCCTTCATTTATTTCCAATTAATTTACTTTAAAAGAAAATACTTACATTTCAGGTGACTCAAACGGCTGTTGGAGAAAGAATACTGAACAATTTCAGGGTTTATGTGGATGTTCTGAGAAGAAAAAAGACAGGCTTTATGTACGTTATTTGTGTAAATGAATACAAAGTGAATTGAAGTACATAACTTAGATACAATTTGTCACACATGTAACTTTAACAAACGGAAATAATAACAAATGCGTAATATTACTCACAAACAATATGAGGAAAGAATATTAGATATCATCGCGGCTAAAACGATCATATAACTTACAGTTAAGCAACAAGACACTTGCTACACACTAACATTATAGGTAAGGAAAGACAAAAATAAATTAATATAACGTTATTTGTGGGGGAAAAGCCGTCTACTAGGCACTATGAATGTAATGTTATAACGTTATCTGTTTATTTTGAATTTAACGGCCGCTTGCAATGGTTTTCAGAGAAGCTTCGTGTTTAGTGACATAATCAAATATTTCGAAATAAATTCATATTTTACATCAAAATATTTATATTTGTGTGAGATAGTCGTGTAAATTGAGTGTTTATGTATATCCAGCCGATTGTTATCGCAAAACGAAACCTAATCTTCTACAACAGCAATCGCTTCGCGGCATTCATAAAACAAGTGTCATGCGTGTAAGGGTAGTTATTTGTGTGCAAATCGTATCTAATTTCAATATTTATTTTGCCAACTTACTCACCTTTCGTGGGTTAGGGACGATGACAGCCGTCAGGAAAGGAGCCGTTACAAAGCGCAATTTGAAAACGCTCTTGGTGCCTGCGCGTGCACGAAGACGAGTGCGCGCGTCATGTTTATAAGTGCGCGCGTCATGTTTATATTATTTTATTAGTCCCTGTTGATAAACTTTTTTTGACAACACAATAAATTCCATTCCATTATTCCAAGAAACAGATGAAGAAACATTTAATTCAGAAAATTAAAAATGTACAAAATTCACTAGCAGGTTATCAAAACAAACAGGAGGAATACCTTTTTTATTAATAAACCAGAGCCCATAGCCTATATATTTATGTTAAGTAATATCTTGAATATTTTTCATGTGTGCATTTTGGAGGACTGTTCTATAGTTCTATTTTTATAATAATAACGATGATGATAACAACAACAATAGTTTATTATAATTATTATAAAAATTACATTTATTATTATTATTATTATTGTTGTTGTTGTTATTATTATTATTATTGCTGCAATTATTGTTCTTATTATTATTGTTTTTAATGTCAAAATTCAAGGGTCTAATGGTCACGTGACAGAGAATTTAATAAATCCCCTAATAATTATCATTTTCATAAATGCCTGTGCATGTTTTTGTCTCTTTTTTCCCTCTGTTGTGACTCATTTGTATTTTACCCTCTAAAATCACTTTTATGTTTTCATATTTTTTCACAATTTCTCAACAATTTCTCCTAATTGCAAGAAAGTTAAGAAAATTAAGAATTTCGATTCTAATCAATGATATACTTATGTATTCACAGTGCCACAAAAAGAGGAGAGAAAAAAACACACCAAATTTCATATTATTCTAAAAGTACAAATATGTTAGAAAATATTAAGTAAATGAACATGCATCTCATTTTCTGGTCTCTACAATTGTCTTATTTAATTGTCACTAAAACTCTTGGTTCCTTTAAGTGCTAGTTTTTAGAAGAAAGATCCATCAGGAACCATTATAAAAGTTTACAGATCTTACAGGAACTCTTTTTTAGAATTGGAGTTCCTCTAATAACTTTTAAAGTGCTCTGAAGTCTTAGTGTAAGAAAACAGTGACTCCAGAACCTCAGAATTGACAAAAAGTGCTTGAAGGATCCCAATTACTGCAAAAGGGTCCTGCAAGTACTGTAAAGACAGTCAGTGGTTCCTCAAGAAACCCCTTTTTGAGAGAAAGAGCTTCGAGGCACTTAAAATACATTTTGAAGTTCCTTGAGTACTCAAAAGGGGATTTGAAGCACCTTTACTTTTTACAGTGTACAAACAAACAAAAAGTAGACAAGAGAACAGGCAAGACAAAAAGCTCAGTAAAGCTACAAGGCAAGAATACAAGACAAGCTCACATTGAACGAACCAGCAAAGAAATGAGAACACACAGTACAATATCTAGAACACAGCACACGGGAGACAGGTGAAAACAGTCAAGATAACGAGGTCTAAATAAGAGGGCGGGGTAACTGAAAACGAGGAGGAAAGACCACAGGAGCACATGGCCAACACAAATTTAGGCACAGCAATGTAAATAAGCACAGGACAAACAGGCAAACATTAAACACTGACAGGACAGACAAGACTGTCAGGTCAGGACCATGACATGACATGACATGACGTGTTCATAACTTATTTTCCCTGCTGTATATAGGCCTGTAGAATGATTTTGGCAGTATAGTTGCTAAAAACTTTTATATAAAGTTCACAATGCAAATCCAATTACAGTAGATCTGTAGTTTCTTATATACAGTACAAGTCTCTCATATAATATATTCACAAAAAAACAGAAAATATCACCAATATATGACAAACTTTATTATAAATAAGATATACTGAAAATTGGGTATTAGTTAATATTATCACTGACATTAATACAAACGCTGAATACACAATTTACATACATTAACAATAATATTTACACACATCTGTGGATTTTCGCCTGTGCATGGCCTATTATATGTTATTGCATGGTTGTTTAAGAAATAAAAAATGTGACAAAATACAAAATATGACAATATACCACAGTTAGTAAAAACTAAAGTATAACACAGTTTTTTATTACAGTTAATGACAGTCAGTACTGTATCATTCATTAAAGTGTTGTAACATATAATAGATTTTACTGCAGTATGGTTCAAAAATACTTTGGCATTTGTTACAAGTTACTATAATATTCTTTTCACGTGGGAATGATGCATGTCATTTTAAAATATATGCAAAATTAGCTCTTAAAGTTGTATCTCATGGCGGCATGTTGGCTCAGTTGTTAGAACTGTCGCCTCACAGCAGGAAGGTCACTGGTTTTTAGTCTTGGGACTGTTGACATGGCGTGTAGTTTCCATTTTTTCCCCGTGTTCGTGTGGTATTCTTCCAGGTGCTCCGGTTTCCCCCACAGTCCAAAGACATGTGGTATAAGTGAACTGCATAAATTAAATTGGCTGTACATGTGGGTTGTGGCTGGAAGGGCATCCTTTATGTAAAACATTTGCTGGAGTAGCTGGTGGTTCATTCCGCTGTGGCAACCTCTGAAATAGAGACTAAGGAAATTGAATGAATGAATTTGTATCTCATGAATTAAAAAATGTCATTTTATCAAGACATGTTGGATTTTTTACTTAGTATAAGGTTTATCAGTTTGTGCATTCTCTGGGATTTGAACCCATGACCTTGACATTGTTCGCATCATGCTGTTTGAGCTCCAGGAATTGCAGTCTGAAGGTGTGGTAAAGTCTTGTTTTCTGAAGCTCTCGAAAGTCTTGTGTTTGTTTGAATCCTTGAGCAGTTTGAACAGAGATTCAAAGTTTGCGAGTTATGAATGTTGTATAAACTTGGAAGAGATGTTGAAGTGTGAAGGGTGTAGGTGTTTCGGAGTTTGAGGAAAGAACTGAATTTTTTAAAAGTCTATGTTGCTAAGGTGTTTTGGAGGTTGAAGTCGGAAGCTGCAGACAATAAAAATACGGTAAAAATTACTTTGCTCCACACAACTCCTTCATGTCATCCCAACACAAACCAATTAAGTTAACTTAATTGTTTTACAAATCTAAATTGATTGAACATAAATCAATTAAGCACCCCCCCCCCTCTCTCCATTTTGAAAACTGAGTTTAAGCTAAATAAATAAGCTTTAATTAATGCATGGTTTGTTAGGATTGCAGATTTTTTTGGCAGAGATACAACTATATCTATAAAATCTATTCACCTTATTCTCTGCGTGCGACAGGGCGCAGCCATTTTAATCATTTTGGCTCTAGACTTACGGTCTTCCATTAATTTTTAGACGTTAATAACAGCTCATTATGCTGCTTGATGTTGCAAACTGATATTTTCTTATTTTATTATTCTACTTTGTCTGAGTAGTCATGCAAACACTTGTTTCAAGAGCAAGTGATTTGACCGTTTTCTGCCAATTATTATTCCTAGCCAATTCTCTATGAACCGGAAGTTGTAAAACAATCACAAAAACGAGCGCACTTCCGCATTGAAGAATAAGGTCAATAGATACAACTATATATAAAAAAAGTCTTTTAAATCAGTATAAATCAATTCCTTCTCAATGTTTAAAAAACGAATACAATTTTTCATATATTTAGGCCATTTACAAAATATCGTCATGAAACATAATCTTTTCGTAATATTCTTATTATTTTTGGCATGATAGAAAAATCAATGATTTTGACCCATGTTTGTCTGGCTATTGCCAAAATATACCCATGCAACATAAGAAGAGTGGTTTGTCATCCCATCCAGGATCACCAATTTGATTCACTGAAGGCCATATTTGATTTCATCCTTAGTTTAGTAGATTTAACTTGAGTATTTTAAGGGATTGCATTAAGGGATTTTGATCTTTCCTTTAATGTAGCTTTTGATGTTGACAAGATTGAAGAGTGTTGTTGAATAGTGTTGAATTGTTGTTGAAATCTTTAATAGTTTGTGGTATTTTGCCTGTGTTTGTAATAAACTACCAGTACTTTATTTTAGACTTAATTCTTCCTATATTATTTCTTAAACAATAACTTGTCTCAAACAACTAAAATCCCAGTAAAAGTTACATTGTTAATCTGCAGTGTTGAATATTCAACATCAAAAGATGCCAAAGCAGAGATAAAGCTCCCATTATGTAATTCACAACCGTAAATAAAAATAAAACCTGATATTTTTTACTTGCTCTTATGCTACATATTTAAAAAACGCTTCATTGGCTGTGTCTAACCAACAAACTAAGTGTATAACAGCAGTTAATTGCAGACATTGATACACTTTTCCTCATTTTCCAGATGACAACAAGTTCAGCGAGGCAACGGCAGTGCTCTTCACGTGGATCGACAGAGGCGAAGTGAACCGGCGCTCCGCGAATCATTTCTACTCCATGATCCAGTCAGCCAACAGCCACGTGCGGCGCCTAATGAACGAGAAAGCGCAGCACGAAGAGGAGATGGAGCTGGCCAAAGAACACTTTAAGAATTCCCTGCTTGCCATCCTCACACAATGTAAGAAACCTTCCAGCCTTTACTGTTTCTTTACCAATTGCCTACTATCAGATTCTCATCCTGTGTTGCCATGACAACGGCACATCCTTTGTGCCGAGCGAGATGATATAGCCATCCTTAAGTGGGCTCAGTCTCTGATCTAATTGTTGGACTTTAATCGCTTATCTTGATATGACTGTAGTCCCAGTAGGAGTGTATTTGTGTTTGTCCACAACACTACATGGCCTAAAATGTAACGAGCAAGACACAGGCTTTGTTCCAAAACCTAGCAAGCTGCCGACATAGATAGCAATTTAAAGCCGTCACGTGACTACAAAAAAAAATATATTAAAAAGGGCGCCAGGGTGGCATAGTGGGTAGCACGATCGCCTCACTGCAAGAAGGTCGCAGGTTCAAGCCTCGGCTGGGTTAGTTGGCATTTCTGTGTGAAGTTTGCATGTTCTCTCCGCGGTAGCGTGGGTTTCCTCCTGGTGCTCTGGTTTCCCTCACAAGACATGTGGTATATGTGAATTGAGTGAGCTAAATTGTCTATAGTGTGTGTGTGTAAATGAGTGAGTACGGATGTTTCCCAGGGATGGGTTGTGGCTGGAAGGGCATCCGCTGTGTAAAACTTATGCTGGATAAGTTGGCGGTTCATTCCGCTGTGGCGACCCCAGATTAATAAAGCGACTAAGCCGAAAGAAAATGAATGAATAAATTAAAAAAAATCAATCTTACATTGTGTCACATCATTGGCAGCGTTGTGCTAGTTACTGAAAAACAGTAACAGTTACTTAATTCAAATAGTAACTAAATTACTTTATCGATTACTAAAATGTATGTATCAGTTGAAAGCAATTTTTAAGTTACTTGTCCAAAGAACATTTTAATGCTCCCATTAATCCCCTTATAATGTCATTCCAGTGCTGCATGGAAAGTAAACTGTTGATCAACTTCACAGTTTTAATTAGTTTGCATTCTCACAACTAACTTAAATAAAAAGTCATTTTTATACACTAATTTATGTAAGTCAGACCAGCAGCACAAAAAATATCACAAGGTGATAAACCAGCTGAATAATATATTCAGAAACTAAAAAGCAAATGCTAAAGTTACTTCAACTTAAAATACGTTTGTATTTAACCCTTAAACATGTTCCTTCACAGCATAAATATATTGTATGAAAATAGCGACAATATACAACAAACCTTACACAAACCTTTATGAAATAAATAAATGAAAGTAATCTGAATTATCATTCAGAAACAATTTGGTGAAACTCAGCACCAAATAAGACGACCGTACATTTTATGCATTTTAAATTAAACAAAAACACAACAGCAGCTCAAAAATTAAATCTATATGCATTTTCAAACTAAGGATAACAACTTATAGTAAGCTGTGTATATTCAAAATGCAAAATCTGCTGTTGTAAAACAGCTATAAATTGTTTAACAATAAATAAATATATCACAGCATTTTTCTGAGCAATACAACTTTAAATATGTTAAATAACGTGTTCTGAAATATAACAGAAATGTGTCATTGTGTCTACTAAACTAAACAATTTTGCTATACAGATAATAAATGTGTGCTAATTATCTGAAACAACAAACATAGTAGTATTAGTAATAGTAATTCATAATAGTAATGTTAATAGTCTCTTGGTCTCTCACGCGCGTACACTCTGCCTACCTCGCTTGTGTTCGCTCTTTCTCATGCCCACACTTGGCCTCTCTTACCACTTTCACTTTACTTTTGTCCAGTCTGGCACCTCATACTATACACTATACTTCTTGACAGTAGCTATGTTTCCATCCAAAAATGCGAATGAACTTTATGCACAAAAAAATGGATTATCGCATAAAAGACGTGCGAATCGTCTCTTCCTGATTACCTGGCGCCAAATATCAACAGTAAAAACTTAATTTGCTGTAGTAGGAGAAGCTGTGTCAATCTTTTCTTCATTTAATGAATGACTTGTGCCTTAGACGGCAATGCTAAAATGCAGTGAACGCATGGTGACGTTTGAAGGTGTCAGACGCGGAGCACAGACGCTCTTGATTCTGGAGATCATTAATAATATAATAACACAACTACTTAAACGGGAAGGCCTTTTAAAATGACCAAAACAACATTTCAGATGTTTTACAATGTGTTCAGCCTGCTGGTTTGTTTATTTTATGTGGGAATTTTTGCGGTAAAAGTGTTTCCATCATAGTTTATGCTCATCTTTTCTTATTGAATAAAAAGTTTATCCTACTCAGTTATGTGCATAAATTTTGTATGCGCATTTTCAAAATGTATGCACATCATGGCATTTCCATCAACTGTTTTTTATGCGCATATCCAAAATGCGAATAAAATATGTAGATGGAAACATAGCTAGTGATTGGTTGGCATCCACCAATTCCACTGTTGCCACTGTAAACAGGAAGGTGTAGGCTAGACTGCAGCCAAAATGTATTCATTTACCAAATAACCAACAAACGCATCATATTGTAATGGTAACAGAGTCAATATATTTAAAAAGTAATGCATTAGTTACTGTCAAACGTAATGCCGTTACAGTAACTAAAATAAGTAATGCATTACGATACTAGTTACAGTCAAAAGTAATGCTGTTACAGTAACGCATTAATAGTTTCACATTATTGACCAACACTGATCATTGGTTTGTGAAATGTATCATTTATTAGCTAAATATGATCTATACTTAAAAATCTATCATTTTGACACTTACAGTTTAGTTTTGACTATACTTGTGCAACATATGACATTATGCTGTCTTGTGGTCCACAGCCACAAATAAGCAATTTACCTGTATATTATCTCTCCTATTATAATCACATACCAATGTGTTTCTAAACAAACAGGTCAACAATAGTGAAGTAATATTAACAATGAGGGGATTTCACTACCATTGATAACTAATACTCAAAATGGAGGTAGTTGCTTTAGTACAAAACTACTGTACAAAGCGAATCAGAGATATCATATTGTGTTCTAAAATAGTCTACAACTTTTCATCGATGTTGGTGTATGTCAGGTGTTGACAATCAGAAACGGGAATGCACAATAATTGCTCTCATTTTTATGTTGCTGTTAGCTTAGCAAAAGGCTAATTTTAATTGAGCTAAGCTAACAGGCTAACATGGTAATCTCCAGTCTGCATCATCTGTAACACTCACATGTAAAGATTTTCATTTGAATGCTGTTTAGAAGGCAGCAACTTTCAGTAGACATTTATAGACAGCGAGGCAGCATGGTAGTCTTGGAACAAAGCCAAAGTGTCTCCTTCACACAGTTCACTGCAGATATATATTATCTAAATGTACACTAGAAGATGTGAGGTATGCTCAAACAGCATTGCGACTATAACCAAAGCCCATAGAAGAGCCCTGGGTAAGTACAGTCTCAGTGGAAGCACTCTGTCCATAGAGCAGATGTGGAGATGTTCAACTTAACTTAAAGGTAGGCCAACGTCAGATTCACTCATCTTTTTTGTGGCCTTGACAGGTGAGACTACATTCTCACTCTTAACTTGTCACATATTGAGCTTGTTTGGGATCCCTTCTCATTCCTTTGGGATGCTCTGGGTACCCCGTCTGCATTGTTTGATGACTTAGAAAGTCCTCCGACACTTTTGGTCATTTGCATTATGCGTCCCATTAAACAGTTCACATGTTTTTTGTAAAATACAAATATTTTATAAACATGAATGCCTTTGGAACAACTAACACTACACCAAGCTGACATCTACCCACTTCTGAACGACATAAGAAGCAGACCAATAAAAGTGGCATCACTTTTACACTACCTGACAAAAATCTTGTCGTCAATCCCAGTTGTAAGAGCAACAAATAGTAACTTGATTTCTAATTGATCATTTGGAAAAGTGACAGAGGGTAGATTTTTCTGTTAAAAATCTCTTGAACGGCATCCCAATCATTACAAATACTACAGAAGACCTATAGCATGGACCCAAGATTCTCACAGAAATTAGTCAAGTTCAGTGAAGAAAAAAAAATCATGGTTTGGGGTTACATTCAGTATGGGGCTTGCGAGAGATCTGCAGAGTGGATGGCAACATCTACATCCTGAGGTGTCAAGACATTAGTGCTGCATATTATATTACAAACAACATAAGAGGGCACATTCTTCAGCAGAAGAGTGGTCCTTCTCATACTTCAGGCTCCACATCAAAGTTCCTAAAAGAAAAGAAGGTCAGGGTGCTCCAGGATTGTTCAGCCCAGTCACCAGACATGAACATTATTGAGCATTTCTAAGGTAAGATGGATGAGGCATTTAAGATGAATCCAAAGAATCTTGACGAACTCTGGGAGTCCTGCAGGAGTGCTTTCTTTGTCATTCCAGATGACGTTATTTGAGCCGTTGCAGAGATGTATCGATGCACTCCTCCAAGCTCATGGGAGTCATACACAATATTAATTCTTTTTTCTACTGTGCCATGACTTTATATTCTATACTGTACATTATTTATGTTATATGATAAGACTTTTGTCTAAGCAAAGTCAGAGCTTACTGTCCTAATTAAATAATAAAAAATCAAGGCATGACCATATTTTATTTTGGTAAAATAATCGTAATCTAGAGGACTTTGCCTTTCATAAAAGCCACTTCTGATACCAAGTGATCAACTAAAAGTCAAGTTATTATTTGTTGCTCCTAAAACTTGAATAGGTGAAAAGACTTTTATTATATTATTGCATTACAAACAAGTCATGATGCAAGTCCTCTGAAGTCATGCAATTTCTTTATACAAAGTAATTTACTATGTTTTAATAGTTGAAATAGCTATCCATTATCCACTGATTCAAATAGATGCTCCAGCACATTAGTGAGACGCGATTGATCATTTGACATAATCGGTTTTGAAAAACTGAGAGAGCCAATAGCATTAGTTGCAGTAGCAATTAAAGCTGATGTAAGACGATTTGTCCGGCCGCAGTATTTAAATTTTGAAGACTTGCATTTTTGCAATAAATTGCGACTGTAGCTGTCTGCTATATTTTGTGTTTTATATTGACAAGTGGTTAGATTTAATTCTAGGAGTTGGGTTACGTGCTAATAAACATGTTCCGAATGTCAATAAAATAGTTTCAACTGTTTACCTCAGAAAAATAAATAAATAATGGCAAAAATATGACATTTAATAAAAACAATAAAATTGATGATGCATTTCATTTTGGCATATTGAGACCAAAGGTTTTGTTTTAAAGCAAAAAAAGGAATCTGTGTGTTGGAAAATGTCATCGGAGGGGTACCCCAAATGTCAAAGAGTGACCGATCATCAATATGTGATAAGTCGAGGGTGAGAATGTGTTGTCTCTTGATTCGAACATTCAATTGTGTAGTTTGCTTGAATGATAACATGAGATCAAAATTGGCAGCCGGACAGAAGTTAGACACTTTCAACACCATGTGTGCATGATTAAAATGTATTTGATAATTATGCCACTTATAGTAAAGAAGATGATTGTTTGCTAAACAAACAGTAGACTTGGTCAAATGAATAAATAGCAGGCAACAGTTTACAATCGGTCCAATCCAACAATCCTAAAGCAAATCTAATTTTGAAAACTAGAAAAGTGCAGATTTTGAGCTAAATCCTCAATAAATGTTTGACATCAAACACTCAGTACTTTATTAGTACGGCTAGAAGATCCCTCGTTGTAGACTGTTGCCTTCCTCAGTCCTAAGGAACTGAATCAGCAGCTAATGAGATGTAAGTACAACAGACACTATCAGGGGCCTCTCGGAGAAGGTTTGCGGGGCTCCTGATGCGTCTGATTCTAGCTGGCGCTGATGCTGAGCTCTACATAAATGGCTTGTCTTGTCTGACTTCCTTACCCACCAAAGTTGAGCAGATTACGGCTGTGTTCACCGCTGCCACCAGGCAAAAGGCATGGGACCATTTCTCAAAAGCGCAGCGCAAGAACATAGACATTTGGCGAAAACAGTGTGAGGTTGGTATTTCTTCTCCACTTTTGTCATGCTCACTCCACAGTACATCAGGGGTTTCAAACTATGCTGTTGCAAAATTAGCATTTTCTCTATTACAGTTTGTCTTTGAGGTGCCCCTATTATGCATTTTTTTTGAAAAATATATGATCTTTGAGGGTGTACTATAACTAATTGTGAATGTAAAAGGTGTAAATATCAAAGAACACAAGAAATACATTCACTGTGTCCTAAAAGCAAGTCAAAACACTGTAAAAAAATTGATTTGTGTTGGGACAACATAGAGGAATTAAGTTAGCTCAAGTTAATTCTTTCATGTTTAAGTGGATTGAACATAAAACAATTAAGTTGTCTCATAAAAACCTAAATGTTTTATGTTTTTATCATTTTTTACATAAAGAGTTTTTGTCATTTCAGCTCATTTTAAATAGGTAGTTCGGATAAAAATCAGCAAACGTACATTTTTTTATGTGTCTACAATTCCTGTTTTATCTCTGCAACTGATCTGTGATCTAGATTATTAGCAAATTTGCATAATAATTCCACCTATGATTTTCATTGGCTGCTCACCAAAAAGTAAACCTACTTAAAAATCTAATTGAAATGTATTAGTTGTTTGTCTTGTCAACATCATGTTGAGATTTTAAAGATAAATGCTTAAGAAATCTCGGGCAGATTCGGTGGTGACTAAACACATCAGATTGCCGTTGCATTCATGAGCCCAACAGAAAAGTGTGTGATTGGTTGTTATCATCTAATTAGGGGTGTCCAAATTCGATCCTGGAGGGCCTGTGTCCTGGAGAGTTTAGCTCCAACCCTATTTAAACACACCTGAACCAGCTAATCAAGCTCTTACTAGATATACTAGAAACTTCCTGGAAGGTGTGTTGAAGCAAGTTAGAGCTAAACTCAGAATGGCATCAGCCCTCCAGGACTGAGTTTGGACATCTCTGATCTGAATAAACCACTGAGAAACATCCTGTTCAAGTCTATAAGCCTGTTGCACAATATAAGTTGAACAAACTCTGGGTTGCAGAATAGTTTTAGGTTGACAAAACTACATAAAATTGACTTGGTTGTTGTTTTTTCAATGCTCGATATAAATTTTCTTTGTTCATTTGATGTTTAATTCTGAGTCTGTGGGTTATCTCTGGACTGGATGCAGCTGGAAGTGTGACACGTGCAGCAAACAGCCAATCACACGACACATGAGAAAGTCCATTTGAGTCATTTCACACAACAGTTTCCTGTTGAAGATTAATAGATATAATATAATGAATTTTAATTACATTTACTAGGCAGAAATAAACGCTGCTGCTGACCTAAAAGCAAATATTATTATGTCAATGCAAATTATTTAATGAAATTTAATTAAAAAAAGCTTTATATATTAATACATAATTACATGTAAACGTATAAATGTAGATTTGAATTCAATTCAATTCATCTTTATTTGTATAGCGTTTTTACAATGTAGATTGTGTCAAAGCAGCTTCACGTGTTATAGTAAATTGAAACAGTGTCAGTCCAGTTTTCAGTGTTGAAGTTCAGTTTAGCTCAGTTCAGTGTGGTTTAATCACTGTTGAGAGTTCAAACACTGAAGAGTAATGCATTGATGTGCAGCCCTACAAATCCCGAACCATGCAAGCCAGTGGCGACAGCGGCAAGGAAAAAAACTTCACCAATTGGCGAAAGTGAAGGATTAAAAAACCTCGAGAGAAACTAGGCTCAGTTGAGCACGACCATTTCTCCTATGGCCAGACGTCTTGTGCAAAGCTGCTGTCTAGCCGTCGGAGGCTGGAGAATGCTGGATGTCCATCGTGAAGGAGCCGCAAGTGGGTGTGGTCACTGGCTGGTTAACAGTCAGGCTCTTCATGAACAATACGGGGACTCGTCTTACAGTCATCGGCCTCATGCTCTTCACTCCTCCATGACCACCACAGCAGCTGCTCAGGATACGGCCTGGTCCAGGATTATGGAAACCTTGGGGATAATAAAAAACAGACTAACATAAGTGCAGATGCCATTCAATTTATAATGTCTTTTGGAAAGTGTTCCCAGCTTTGAAGCTTTTAAATCAAAACTAGTTGAATATATAATACTCAAATAATATAACTCACAGCTGATCTTGGTCGGGTTTGTTTTGCAGTTTAGCCATGTAGCACAAGTTACCATGGTAACAAAGCCCAATCAATACCAAGGCACCTTCATGAGCCTGAAAAATCAAAGTTTGCTTAAAGTAAATGTGAATTTAACTATGCAAAAAAAATCCCAAACTGGAGTTGTAGTCTGCAGTGTAGCTTTGAGTTTATCAGCAAATTCTTCCATTATTTTATCATCAGGCTCAGATTTTCATTGTTTCCATCTTACAGTGCAATCACTGATGATTGAGGAAGCATTCTGTATGGCGAACATTTTAGGACATCCTCAGACCATTTATCCAAAAGACATTGCACCTGAGACTAAAAGGCTTCAGCCATTAGATGAAACAGCATCACACCTCAGGCTAAAAGTTTGAAGGTCTCAGGAAAAACAACATCAATTGTCAAGTTCTGTACAAGCAGGCATCAGTTGAAAAGACCTCCAGTGGTTCAGGATTTATATCCAGTTGTGGATTCTAAGTATTTTTACTTCACTACTTTAATTAAAGTAAATGATTAAAGCATTTGTACTTTTATCAGAGTATGCATGCTGTAGGGAAAGTTTTACTTTTACTTCAGTAAAATTTCCAACACGGAATATTTTAATTGTTACTCCATTACATTTCCTCAAATGTAGCTGAGGAAAAAATGATATATTTTGAAGAAATGATCACATGCTAGTGTTTAATTGGTGAACAAGCGGAATTTGAACTGAAAAAATAATTTGTGAATTGGACTAATCTGACCACATCGCTTCAACAACTCGTCAACAACTAACTCATTCAAATGATTTGTTCAGAGTGAGTGTCCAGTAAATGATTCACTGCTTGTACAAACTAATCTGAATGGGGTAGGTTTTATTTCAAAACTAAACATAATGTAATATGAACATAAATTAATTAATTATGGTAAATATTTTGTTAATTTCACTCGCATTCCTTTGTTTGAATTGTTATTAATTATAATATGAGGATGACATCTTTTGATTATACAAATGTCTTGCCAAATAACCATTCATCGAAATGTACTTTTAATACTTAAGTACATTCAAAATCGTGTGCTTTTGTGCTTTGACTTGCATTAAAGTGAAAAATTTCAATAGGGTATTGTACAGTACTTTTACACTTCATCGTCTTACTCTTATAACTCATCCACTGTCACTCATACAAGAAACAATTAGTTGACTTTACTTTAAAACTGAGTAAAACTGTTTATGTACACTATAAAAAGTGATGAGTTACTTAAAGTGAGTAAACCAATTGCCTTAAAATTAACAAGTTGACTTTACAAATGTAAAGTAAACCCATTGGAACTGTTAAGTTGACATTTAAAAATATATATATATATATATATATATATATAATTATGCAAATTGGGTCACACTTTATTTATTTTGATGGTCCATTTGTTGAATTTGTTACATTGCAACTAATTCTCATTAGACTATAAGTAGACTGTTAGGTTGGGGTTAGGGTTGGGTTTAGGGGTAGGGTTAGTGTAAGTGGACATGTACTTGCACAGTTTCTTATAGTCAGTTAAATGTCTGTTAAATGTCTGTATCAAAAGATATTATGTAGACAGTCTACTAATATTCAAATGGACCATCGAAATAAAGTGTAACCGCAAATTATACTCATTTTTTTAAATAAAAGTAAACTGATCCTTTTTTCAAATACACCTTTATTATTTTTTTTCCAGCTTTTCTGTATCTAGCAAAATGACATACAGTAACTAAAATAAATCTGCTCTTCCAGACGCCAGCGTGTCTTCTAAATACAACAAAAGCTATAATTGTAGATTGTATAAACTTAATGAAGCACCAAATATGTTGTAGTGTAATATTTATTAGAAAAAAAATGTGCTAAAATTGTCTGACACTAAAAAAGGGATTAGTTGACTTTAAAAAAGTAAGTACAATTAGCATAATTATAAAAATTAAGTCAACGTAACAGTTCCACATTACAATGGGTTTACTAACATTATATTTGTGAAGTCAACTTGCTGCTTTTAAGGCAATTGGTTTACTCGCTTTAAGTAAGTAATCCCTTTTTACAGTGTAACTGAACTATGCATGTAATTATAAAAATCAAGTCAACTTAACAGTTCAAAGTTACAGTTACAAAGAGTTTACTCACTTTTTTAAAAAAGTTAGCTTGTCGCTTTTTAACAGTGTAGAAATGCTCAGATTAAAGTTATGTTAATACGTATTTTATAAGACAAATCAGCCACGTAGACTGAGAGTCCCTAATTTTCATTTCAATATAAATGTATGACAGCCATAATTAAGTTCAATGTGTTTTAGCTAGATTTTAGAAGTAAGTGAGCACATATTGTCATATCAATTTATTCAATTGTTAATAAAAGCAAAAGTGGCATTCAAAATTTAAATAAATTAATTAGAATGTAATTAATTAATATTATAATATTCTTCTAAAATGTTATGCAGAATGTAACCTTTAATAGACGAGACTACATTTCTTCTTTATAATATGTTCACGTACAGATGAAATGTGGGCTATATCTATGGACTATATCAACATGAAACTGTATTTGAAAAAAAGAGCTATATTGTATATGTGTATCTTATAGGTTTTCCTAAAGAATTGGGGAGTCTGTGTTTTATTGCATACACAATAAATGGATAGAAAATCGGTGTAGTTTGTTCCTCGCCACTCTCACCACTGACTTACATGGTTTGGGGCTTGTGGAGCTGGGCATCAATGGATTTGCTCTTCAGTGTTTTGGCTTTCAGCAGGGAAAATTAAACCACACTGAGCTGAACTGAACTAAACTGAACTTCAGTTCAGTTCTCTGAAAACTGGACTGAAAGGGTTTCAGTATGACTTCTATGTTAAGCTGCTTTGACACTATCTACATTGTAAAAGCACTATAGAAATAAACATGAATTAAATTGAACTTGTTTCTATATAAGAAATCACAAAAACCTGGCAAAATATAGGGGTCAATGTTAAAGTGTTAACACATGCAATTAATCTGAAAATGTTGACATTTATTTAACACGCTTAAATAATTTGATAAGGTTTGACCACAGCTTTGTGTCATCATCTCAGGCATATCACTGTGTAATGGATATAATGATAATATATGAAGGATCGAGACAAGCTGCTTACAGTATGCTGAATGGCAGGAATCATTATAAATAACTTCCAGTTGGAAACTTATAGTAGTGATGAACTGTCCTTTAACTGAAGCACCGGCTTTGAGCCAAACATATTTTTGCAGATGTTTGCAAAATGCCAGTCAAGAGACAGCGTCAACCAGCCATCAAAGGACACGAAAAGAGTGCAGCAAAACAGAAAAATAACAGAAAACAGAAAAATAACAATGAAAAATAAATAAACTGCAAAGCAAACTCATTTTATCACTAAATGGATATCCGCAAACTGCACCCTATCAGTCTCTTTCTATATCTATCAAGACTCTAAACAGGCAGTCATGAGAAGAGCAATAAATATTAATGCTGACTACAAACATCCTCTTTCCAGCGATTTTCAGATGTTACCATCAGGAAAAAGACTGAGAATGCCAATGTGTAAGACTAATAGATTGAAGCTTTCATTTGTTCCTACCTTGATAAAACTGTTGAACTCTACCAAGAACAATGCACCTGTAGAACATTAACACTTGACTGTGTATTGTGGTTTATATATTTTATATGTACAGTATATATTTATATACAGTCTTATTTTGTAAATAATGTATGTTTTTAATTGTTTGTTCTTACTGTACATTAACTGTTTTGTTTTATTTTATTGTCTGCTTAGAGTAACGTTGTAGCTCCTTTTCGCTCAGGACAAATTTCCTCTTGGGGACAAATAAAGTTTATCCTATCCTACCATATCAAGGTAAACTATTGATGCAAGAATTTGTGAACTGTACGACTTTGAAAAAAACTAATAAAATAAAATAAAATAAATAACATTAATTAAAAAGTAAAAACAAAGTGAGTCAGTTTGCAGAAGTCACTTCTGTTGCACTTATGGGAGACCAGTGGACATCAATAAGAGGTCAAATGTACTTCTGTGTAACAATGCAACTAATGGATGACATCTGCCCTTCACTTTTTAATTCACTTTAGGCAAGTGAAAAATAATAAATTATTGCTAGGGCCAGACGGAATCTGCTGACATTTTTTCTATTTCTGCAGAGAATTTTGTAAAAAATCAGCAGATTTATGTGGAATGATTTTAGGAGTATGATAACTAAAAACTTAATATATGAAATATAAAAAAATAATAGTTTTTTTTATTTTTATTGAATGTTTACAATGCAAATCCAGTTAGATCCACTTATTTGGTAAACAAAGCAAGACTCTCATGTAATATAAAAGACAGTAAATATGACTTTACAAACTGTATTGTAAATAAATCATATAACAATTTTAATATTACTGTTATTACATCACATTAAAATTAGTGAAATTAACTGAAAAACTAAATGAATATAACTTGACACACGTTCACACAAGTAAATACATGGGCTCAATGATGGGCTAAAAATCTGCGGAAATCTGTGGATTTCTGTGCTGCAGATTCCGTGTGGTTCTAACTATACGATAATAAAATTAATATTTAAAACTGCATATTTAAAGTTAAATCCGTATATCCTTTATTTAAAAATTTGGCAAAGGTAATCTAGTGCAGGGGTGCCCAAACCTTTTCATATAAAGGGCCAAAATCCAAATATCATTGAGAGTCGTGGGCCGAAGGTAATTGTACCAAGCTATAATACATTAAAGTTGTCATGGGTAATTTCCTAATATATTTCAAAAGATTCAAAAGTACATAAATGACATTGATGCAGTATAATATTTAAAATGATAACTTATTGCAGTAATAAAATAAATCACATTTATAACACAGTGGACTTCCCACAATCTGCCTTTGCCTAGATTTGAATCTGTTGGGTGACAGTACGTATGGTAAACAAAATCTCATTTACACCATTTAATTGACAACCTATATATATATATATATATATAT
>CAIGQQ010029912.1:0-17539 GCA_903798035.1 Danio albolineatus | reverse complement strand
TTGCTCATAACAAGCTCCCAGAAACACATTCCTGCGATCTAGAAGTTAACAAATATGAAACATTCTCCCTTTGCTTAAACAAGCTTAATAATACATACATTGTTAGAGAGAGGTTTATACGGTACCATATGTCAAAAAATTTGATTGATGACCGCCCCGCCCCTTTTAGGCGGGACTTCCGGTTTAAGCCTCGCCCCCTTTAATATAAAATTAATAATTCCGGTAATCAGATTCTTGTCAGTTTAATTAAATTAATAAGTCCGGTAATCAGATTCTTATCAGCGTAATTAAATTAATAATTCCGGTAATTAGATTTTTATCAAACTGATTAAATTAATAATTTTTGAAATTTAAATATTAAATAAATATAATATATAATATCATTAACTAGATTCTTATCAAATGTAATTTCAGCCGTTATTAAAACCAATAGTTTAATTTGAGTTATTTTAATAAAATATAATATTAGTATTATATAATATTATATTTTAATTATTTTAATAAATAATATTATATACTATTATATTACCTACTATTATATACTGTTATATCATATAATATTGTATTATACTATTATATTGTAATTAATAAACAATTAATTTATGCAACACTGACCAACATTTCCCCCAAAGGGTTCTTGCCTGCAGGCTGGTTGGAGCATACTGGCTATGTGTGTGTGTGTGTGTCTGTGGTGTAGGTGTCGGGTGTAGGCTCTGGAGTGTGTGTGTGTGTGTGTGTGTGTGTGTGTGTGTCTGTTGATAAGGACTACATTCACCGACCGTTAGAAATATATCAGATATGGATTACATATCTGTTGGGTGTTACGGCATATGTAGTATATGCTGTTAGGCGATATGATGAAATTGCTGTATCATCCGCTGACCGTTAGACAACACCCAGGCAGATGCTACACCGAAGCCGACTGATAAAATGCTGTTTCTCCTAATGCTTAATAATGATATGAAATTGCTGACGCATTAAGTAGTTGACAGATCATATCTCTACACATATATATATAGGCCTAGTAAAAGGTCAACTGTTATGTCAGAGCCATGGATGACTTTGAAGTAATCGCTACCAGACCCGGTCAGATTTGGGCCGAGGAAGTTAATACCGGCTTAGATGGCTGCGCTATCTCTATGGACGAAAAACGCGACGAGAACCTAATGAGAAGGTTGACGATGGCTCCTAGAAAAAAGATTACCCGGATGAAGCTGACAAATTTTCTACATGAGAATAGACGATACGTGAAAAATGAGTTTGCCATGCCCAGCGAACGCATTTGTCATTTCTTATTTGACAAAAAGGAACGAAAAGTTACCTTGTACATTACAGACTCTGGCGAACCGCACACTCTGCAGGACCCCTGTCTGATCCTGATGGTTAAAGACTGGTCATTATTCTACAACCATGTGTGGTCAGATCTCAGTAATTCTAAACAGGAGCCACTGTTCATCGCCGAGTGGGATTCAGAAAAACCGAACAACAGGTTTCGTGTGGTTGCAGACAACTGTGAAAAGAACCCTAAAGACTGCATTTACATATTCTTCTGCGATGACAAGACAAAGCTACGTGAGCGTTCAGGAATAATACATCCTGATGAACACAACGAGCAGTATGAAATGGTGCTCCCGATCCTCTGGCGAGACGTCGACAAGATGGATGACATTTTTGGATCTGTAAACAAATTGTTCAAATGGTGTGACTTGAATGATCGATACAGAGATATTAAAGTTCAGCTGTTTCACCCCCAGAGGTCTGTGCGGCGCGGACGGGAACATTCGCAACTGTCTCCGCCCATCTACTACGCACATAAAAACCCCTAATAGCGGACTGACCACCGCACAACAACAACATGTCTCAACAGCTCTCTTCAGAATTTGCTATCTTCGATCCTGAGCATAACAAGCCGGATCCTCCTGATGACAACGCCTTACCGCACTTTCCGAAATTCGGATCGTCCGCATTAAACCGCGACTTGCCGTGCTTCGAGCTAATCAAATCTTCTAAACCGGACAACGATGAAAAAAACTGGCTGGATAAATTCTGCACCGACCTAGGATACCGCAACCTGACATACCTGACCAACAAGTACATTAAAGATGATAATACAAAGTTTGACGTCACAGACGGATGTTTCTCCAGTTCCGGCTTCAAGATCATAAAAGCTCTGATCACGGTGCTCATGCAACACATCATCGACGCTCATCTGAAAAAGGAATGCGAGGGATGCGCTATCGACCACCCGAGCCAGCTGCAACATTCATGTCTGTTTGAACCAACCCCGTTCTACTTTGACTCACACTTCGGAACACTCGTCAACAGACTGATCAAACCTGAGTTTCACGCTGTTGTGTCGCAGGCTCTGCTACGCATTGGCCTAAAGTCACAGCCTCAGATGATTCACGGCACAGTCCTCGGGATTCTACACGAATTGAGGAGTGAACCATTCATCGTCGCAAGACTGGAAGACATCAGAACCAAGATTCTGGACGACTCCTGTGAGAAAATCGTCAGCGACGCCGTCGATTTCTGGCACAGCAGTGGCTAGAACACAAATCGGCTGAAACACGACCATGGGGAATACATGCAAACCTAGTAAGATACTTGAAAACTTTTTAAAAGAGTACTACAAAAATCAGTTAAAAGGTCTTATATGTAAAGTCATTAACGATGCCACGAATGGTGACCGATTATCTCGGTCCAGACGTGTGTCAAATTTCAAGAAAGAAATGAAGATTGTGAGAACTCTGGATAATTCATGGGACAATATGATTAATGTCTGTGTTAATGGTACAGAACCAACTTGTTTTATGGTTAGAAGAGTACTAGATGCTATGTCTGAAGTATCTGATCGGTTTGGAGTCGGTGATGTTCTCTGTATGTCTGCCTATGTATCGGATGTGTGTATATCGCTGATTGCAAAAAATGATGTTGATGACATAACTGAAATTGTTGAATCTTTGGTCACTTACATCCTAGATAAAAACATGTTATCGTGTGTTCAATTTCTTTGTTACCTAGACAATGTGTAAAGTCGTTATGCAGACTTTACCGGTAATATGTACCCTTTTCTAATTTTATGCCATGTATAGCCCCCTTTTATTTGAATAAAAAGACTCATACAAACATCGTTTTGCATTATTCCCTGAAAGCCTGTGAAACAGAAACATGTCTGATATAATGAAGAAAGTTTATTACGACCCCTCAAGCCCCGGTGCTTTAGGAGGTAAAAAACGCTTAAAAGAAGCTGTGTTTAAGGAAAGCGGCGTCCGTCTAAGCGACAAACAGGTATCGGAATGGTTGGCTGGGGAAGACGCTTACACTTTACATAAAACAGCGCCGATAAAATACAAACGAAATAGAGTTGTGGTATACGGGGTGGATACTCAGTTTCAAGCCGATCTCGTCGATATGTCGGCGTATTCTACAGAAAACGACGGCAATAAATTTATGCTGACTTGTATCGATGTGTTCAGCAAGTATGCTTGGAGTCGAGTGTTAAAGAATAAGAGCGGTGTTGAAGTTACTAAAGCGTTCAAGTCTATACTCGAGGAGGGTCGCGTACCGCGGAAAATGCAGACTGATCAGGGAAAGGAATTTTTTAACAAGCATTTTCAAGAGCTTATGAAAAAACACGATATTAATCATTTTGCAACAGCTACTGATTTAAAGGCCAGCGTCGTGGAACGTTTTAATAGAACATTAAAAAGTAGAATGTGGCGTTTTCTAACCGCCACTAATTCCCAGCGTTACATCGACGTGTTACAAGACATTATGAAGGGATACAACAACAGCTATCACAAGACTATTAAGATGAGACCCGTCGACGTCTGCAAAGAAAATGAGGCTACGGTGTTTCAAAACTCTTATGGTAACATAAAGATTCAGAAACCCGTGTTCAAATACAAAGTTGGTGACGTAGTTAGGATTTCTAAAGTAAGAGGGCCGTTTGCCAAAGGTTATGAGCAGAACTACACCGAAGAATTCTTCACCATTTCTGAGTGTATTCAGCGTCAACCACCCGTCTACAGGCTCAAAGATTATGACGGCGATGTTATCGAAGGAGTTTTTTATGAGCAAGAGATACAGAAAATATTTATCAATAAAAACAAATCGTTCAAAGTGGAGAAGATTTTAGGCGAGAAAAAGCAAGGTCGGTCTACCCTTGTTTTAGTGAAATGGTTGGGGTGGCCCTCAAAATTTAACAGTTATATAGACAAAAAAGCTCTGTTGGAGTTGCAAAAACCTTAAATTTCATGTTTGTTTATCCCTACTATTTATTAGTGAACAATCAAGCTATGGACAACAACGGTTTCTACGTTACGCTCCCATGTAACGCGTCTTTACCCGTTTATCCTGAAAATCGTATATCTAGTTATACGACCAAGTTGGCTAAAACTATATATCTGAAAGGTGAATGGGAAGTAGGTCTCGCTGAAATTGAATATCCTAGAAGCTGGTATAACATCGCTGACGATGATGGTAGGTTCAACCTACACACGTACCCCATCCCTGATAATGAAGAGAGAAAAAAACTAGCGGCAAAAGAACTTCAAGATCTACCTGGTTTCTTTGTTACCAGGACTCACCAAATACCCGGAGGCTACTACAAGGATATTCCAGCAGTGATCAAAATGATAAACGATATTATCAAACCGGCAGGGGTGTTGTTTTACGATCGATTAAAAAATAAAATTCATCTGGCTGCAAAGTCTAACGTATCTATAGGTTTCTATGAGAAACTAAGCGCTATATTAGGAGTGATACCCGGAGAGGCCCTAGGTCATTCGGCTTACCGCGAAAACGCAGATTTTACAAAGACTGTTACCACATACGCGCCTCATCAAGCCGACATCAAAGGGGCTTTCTACACCTTGTATGTCTACACCGATATCATCGAATACCAATCAGTGGGTGATTCCTACGTACCTCTTTTAAGATGCGTACATATAACGGGTGAAAACAACGATATCGTCAGTGTCAGATACGACAAACCGCATTACGCATCGGTCAATAAATCGATCATCACTGACATAAACATTGCAATAAAGGACGATCAGAACCGTGAGGTTAGATTTGCTTACGGTAAAGTCATTGTGAAACTACACTTTAGACCTGTAAAACAATCGAATCTTTAAAATGCCTTATTACAATCCACAACGGGGTGAGATCAACGATTATGTCAACTACTACCAAAATCAGGCCGGAGGTGGACTCCCAGGATATGCAGGCGGCGCAACCATGTATGGGTCGGGTCTGGGAGGGCTTTTCAGAGGTTTGTTTAGGATGGCGGTGCCGCTGTTAAGATCAGGGTTCAACATCGCTAAACCTCATTTGAAAGCGGCTGCAAAAAACATAGCCACTGACGTCATTTCAAGCGTGCTGTCAAGAACTCGTGACGAGAGACAACAAGACGGTTCAGGGCTCATGGTCATGGCCCGTAAGAGAATGTCTAAACCACCAGGAGTCAGGAGGCGTGGCCGTCCTATAAAGAAAAAACGCACCGTCAAGAAGACTTCACACACACGCAGGAAGCGTAAGAAGACTGTGAGACGAAACATTGTCGCTAAGAGAAACATAAACACAATTTTCTAACATGGCTCTACTGCACCGTATGTCCGGAGAGTGTATCAAGTCGGAGTTGGACTTATTTACAGTGCCTTTAACACAGACGGCTATAGAGAAAAATATGTATGTAGAAGTCCCGCCTCTATCGGCTATCTCGGATTCTTCGCCCTTGGAGTTTTTTATAGCAGGGTCCGGAGATGAATATGTCGATCTAAATAACACCTTGATGCATCTAAGACTTAAAATCACAAAGCCTAACGGGGATGCCATAGCAGATGCTGCGAAAGTTGAATTAATCAATTACCCCGCAGCAACCATTTTCTCACAAGTCGACGTAAGTCTCGGAGACCGATTAATCTCTCAAAGCTCGAGCACCCATCCGTACAGATGTATCATCGAAAGTCTCATCAACTACAGCAAAGACACTCTGGAATCAACTTTCTCCGCAGGCCTCTTCATCAAAGACACAGCGGGGTACATGGATGAGAAAGACCCAGTTGGCAATAACCTGGGTTTGACAAAAAGGTCATCGTTCACAAGTAGAAGTAAGATTGTTGATCTGATGGCACCTATTCACAGCGATATTTTCTTTCAAGAAAAATTAATGCTCAACGGCGTCGACATAAAAATACGCATGATCAGAGGTAAAGACGAGTTCTGTCTGATGAGCGGAGATGACATAGCGTATAAATTAAATATTATGTCTGCATCCCTATTTGTTAAGAAAGTAACAGTCGCGCCGAACGTGAGACTGGCGCATGCTCAGGCCTTGCTCACGTCCAATGCAAAGTACCCGATTGACAGGGTCTGCCTGAAAAATTTCTCCATACCGCAAGGGTCCCGAGTTTCAAATCAGGAAAATTTATTTTTGGGTACTTTACCTAAATCAATCGTTTTGGGTATGACCGATAACGATGCATTTACAGGGTCTTATGATAAAAACCCATTCGCATTCAAACATTACGATTTGGAGTTCCTGGCCATCTACGTCGACGGTCAGCAAATTCCCGCTAAACCACTACAACCTAACTTCACAGACGGCTCGGTGGTGCGTGAATTTTATCAACTCGTAACTGCAACCGGCAGACATCTTAAAAACCACGCGCTGGCCATCAACAGATCTGATTTTGCCCGGGGTTATTCACTTTATGCATTCAACCTTACACCGGACGAAGACTGCGGTCAACACGTGTCGCTTATCAAATCTGGAAATATCAGACTCGAAGCCCGCTTTAGACAGCCGTTGCCGCATACCATCAACCTTATCATCTACGCTGTGTTTGACAGCATCATCGAGGTGTCAAACCGAAGACAGATTCTGGTTGATTACTATTGATTGGAAATGAACACCGTACAGCTAAACGCTATCATGGACAAAATTACGTGTAACACACATTTTCTCTGAACTCTAGCATCCGATCAACTACCTGAAAGACCGTTAACAAACTTACCGGCAATGGTAATTATTAACACACACCCTGCCGAACTGCCGGGCGAACACTGGCTAGCCACTTATTTATCGCAGGACGGTGTCGGATGTTTTTTCGACAGCTTCGGTAACAAACCCGACAGCGAGCGATTTCCAATATCCATCAAAAACTTTTTATTGACAAATACTACAGTGACAAGATATTCTACTAAACGTGTCCAGGATTTTATGTCGGATGTGTGTGGTCAGCACTGTGTTTTCTTCTTATATCATCTGTCCAGGGGTCGTGACTATAACTATGTGATGAAGCTGTATAGTGAAAATTATGATAAAAATGACAAAATGGTTGAACTTTTTGTGAAAAAACTAAAATCTAATGTTTGCAGCGATAACATGTATTTGTGTACCCATTGCGTTCAGACTTGTAATTCACCCATAATGCACGCATGACTTTAACGACAAATAAAACTCTTACAAATCATCGTCTGTTTTAATGTGTTTTATTTCAAAGATAACGATATACAAACATTAAAAACATTTAAAGAACACAAAACATATTGATGTTAAAAATCTAGCCAACGAGTCCTATCGAGAACCGGTGATTCAAAATCGGACTCGTCCGACATTTGCGTCCTCGAATGTGCTTTTCTTTTTTTACGACCCTTTTTAGGAGACAGAGTTGGTCGCACATCAGTAATAGGTTTGTTTTTCAAAGAAACAATTTTACTCCTAACTTGATGATTTGGTACGGTCGAAAAAGGAATGTTTAATTCTGCGCATGCTTGAAGAAACTCAGTCCACCCTTTAGGTCGTCTGTCATCTCTGACGGTGCGGAGCTGTAACATTGTTTATCAAATCGATCATGTGTGATCCTGGTATGGTTTTACCCTTATACATAAACTCGCCAGTCCCGGACCAAGAGCTGAGAGCTTTAGCTTTAGACATTTTGTCTAATATATACTTGCTGTTTTTCACACGGCTCAGCGGTACATTCTTTAGAACTTCGGACGTCACAGCATCATCTTGTGGTTTGTCTTCACCAGGCGTCTCTACAGAGCTAACTTTATGCTCGTGTTCAGCGGGTGGTAACGAGAGTGTTAAAACACTGCTCTCACGATCGCCTAGTTTAACAATTGTTAAATATCTGTTCAATATGTTTGAGTAAAGTTTTACTTTTTCATGTTGATTCAAATCAGCTCTTAGTAAAATAGTTCTTATAGCCGTATCGAGATCTACCGTCTGTTGAATGTTCTCACGACCATTTGTCGATTGCATTTTATCCAGCTGATTCTGCGGTACGAGATACATTTTCTCGGCATACTCCATCCTTTAACCACGTCTAGACGCGATCAAACTTGAAATAAATGGTACGGCGACGCTTAGGAGCGGTAAAAGAAATCCACCGGTCTGATTAAAGATCTTTTTCTTTGCCGCTATGTTGATTTTTTTATTGGCAAGGAATTTTATTTCTGCTCTCTTCTTTTTCAATTTTCTGTATTGTTGCCTGTTGATCGGAATAACGCCGTATAGGACGTTGAGAGCTAGCTCACACAGAGCTAAAATGAGATCGTCAGACGATGACTGTAGAATAAGCCGTCTTTGTTTAGGACTAGATTTATGTAGCATTTTTAATACAGGCAGATGTTTACATAGTCTTGCGGACATGATGCGTAATCAAATTCTTCTTTTTTTCTGGAGATAGACCACCTGTCGATCTGAAAACAATCCTGTTCTGAGGCGAAATTGTTCCGGAGTTTTAGCTTTATAGTCTATCATGAGATAGCCGAAAGGACTCTTGACGGCGTCTTGATAACATTCCATAAAATATTTTGTGTTACCAGGATACATTTGTCGCCCCAACACAGCTACTTGATTTGCGTCACGGGGGTTTTTAAACAAAATTAAATAATTTGTGTTCAAACTGATGGTTCTGCTGGATTTGCCTTGAACAAACAAATTTTGTACGATGAGAATTGCAGAGAGATTACGATGATGAACGTATTGCGTAAAGACTTTTTCAATCTCGGAATTTCCACTCGCTTCTTTCATCATATCGTCGATAATCAGCAAGTTTGTTTTATCCCGGGGTAGTAAATGATCATCATTCAGACTCTGAGGTATACCTTCAATGAATTTAATGTCATACAATTTAAGCAATTCGTCATACAAAGGTTGCCAACAGTCATACAAAAAAAGTACATTATCAATTTTTTTAGAAACCATATTTACAGCATTTTCCAAAAGCATTTTTACAAAAAACGACTTTCCAGAATTAGAGGGTCCGCTTATAACACATGAAAACGGGTGTTGAAGCCTGAAATCAAAATCAACCGATTCACGCGTTCCTCGGTGCATCGAATTAAAAGCCATAAGGTAGAGTTGTGTAATCGGATAAAAGCCTACGTTTGTTATACACCACCTTGAACTTTTTAACGACTGATTTGTTGTGCAGTGTGAGATGTTTTTTATTTCTGACAATGTTGTCAGCCTGAGCTAGAATGTATCGACCGTCATCGCCGGATGTCACATACCCATCAACCAGACCAATCAACGTGTCTAATCTTATCGTTTGGGAATTTTTGGCATTCAGCGTTATACCCTTAGCTTTCATGCAGACTTTACCGCCGGCGGTACGGTACCCGTACGACTTTGGACCGCTGGAGCAAAACTCGGTAATATAATCATCGATGTCTATTTCATTCGTCAGATCCCCCAAATAATCACCCTGTGGCGGCATCCAGTCACCGTCCTTAGACACAAAAATAACGCTGTCTGTGTCTGAGTATAATAAGCGTTCACCGAGTTTGTCCATCAAATTGTACAATTCCAATCGGGCAAACGCGGTTGTGAACGCGCCTATAAATACGTTAATGTCGCGAGTAATGCGATCACTACCCTCGGTGGGCTGATATTGGACGAGCGCCACATCATCCGAGATGAGTGTAAAATATTTTAATGTGTCAGTTTGACCAAAAACAATCATGGTGAATTGTTCTGGGTCTTTCACAAGTTGTGTAACGGGTAGGCCAGATCTCATGGAGAACCTCCCCCACAAGGAATTGAGCAAAAGTTTGTTTATGGCCCTCTGGGCGGGGTTATGACAAATCTTTGCGGGGTCGAGTTGAATCCCTTCTTTCTCATAGTACTCGCGAATGTACGTCTCTTTTTCAGCGTCTGTGATAACGTTTGAAGGGTAACCCGATGCTTGTTGTTTTAAACGCAAAAACGTTTTAACGTATTCGCTAAACAACTTGTCCGACCTTTCAGGAAAATGCCAAACTTCGTCGACTTTGGCCACTACATACCCTTTCTCGATCGCTTTTAAAAGTTCAATACTGACCCAACAACCAGTAAGGGCCCTATCGTCGTCCGTATGGTTACAGCTCGATGTTTGGTTTTCACCGTGTGCGCAGGTTCTGCATAACGGAAACATGAGTTTACCGCCGCATCTGTAAGGAAGGACCGGATGTAGTAATTTACGGGGCGGGTACACTGTGGCCTTGATAAGTCCGTAATAATTTTCGATCGGTTGAAAGTCCTTGAAAATGATTTCCGGATGACCTATCGGGTAACTCTTTGTTGATTGAACATATGGATATAGAGATGTAAAATCAAGATAACTGATTTTCTCACCATCTGACACTTTGTGATACAACTTATAAGCGTTGGTGCGACCTCCAAAAAGAGCGTCTCGCGGTTTTAGTCTCTCAGGGGCTGAATAAGTGCTCATAAATTCTATCACTGAAGGGTCTGTTTGCTTCATTTTAGTCCATTCGCATTCCCAGATAACCTCTACTTTCAAACCATAAGCGTTTTGTAGAATTTCAATTTTTTCGTCAAACTGTTGTCTGAGAACACCGAAGGGGACACCCGACAGCGGGTGGAGTCTGTGCGGGTCATAGCACCGTGGACATCCATGAAACAGACAACCGTTATATTCTAGACCACGCCTTGCCCCGCCCTGTTCGTAGTAACCGTCTAAGAAAAATTTACCGATCTGCATTTCGCCATGATTCAGAGCATGGTGAATGTCGACGTCTCTAGTCTTTTTTACATACTCCAGCCATTCGATCGAGGAGCTTGAGAATGTCTTATTTTGTCGAATGTACGCGTTATTATGGGTTAGAGCAATAGTGTGGTCTTTGAGATAGTGAGTTTTGAAGACCCCCATACAACAACTTGCAAGAGTTGTGAAACTGAACGGATCGATTTGTGTACACTCTATGAACGATTCTCTGTATGTAATACATGCTTCACGCAACAAGATAACATCGTTTTCACCATAGTGGTACAACTCCTGCTTGAAGTCAAAGACTGATTGTGACGCTGTAGCGTACCACGCATCAAACTTTGCCTGATCTTTTTCCGATAGGTTTTCGTAACCATAATACTTTTTGTCGGGGTAGGGACCGACATAGTTCTCGTTTTCTAATCTATTGAAATGATGAGGGAAGTAGCCTTTTTCTGTCGTGGTGAGATTTAACGCCGCTGGCATTTTAGATAAAGCCATCGGTATGAAGGATATACTATCTGTGTAGCGTTGATTAAATGACTCATCGAACATGAATATTAATTTACAACCCTGCATGATGACGTCCATTTGAAGACCTGCTTTGCAAAAATATTCAAGAATTAGAAAGGAATCAAATCTGGATGCGTTATGAGCTATGAAGCAGTAGCCTTCGTATTTGGGTTTTCTGAAATGCGTGATCATTTTTTCCACACAGTCGACACCCGCAGCTACAAATCTTGCACCTCGAAACGTTATGGCACACACAAAATTTGCCACGTGTCTAGCATTTTCATAACGAGTCTCGAAATCGTAAAAAATGTATTTATTCTGAGGGACTTTGAGTGGTACGGTGTTAATAAAACACTCATGTGTACCACCAGGGACAAGTTCTTCAGGACATGCCATGCAGCGGGTCGGAGCACATTTGTGCGCAGTCTTATTTTTTTCGTAACGTCTGTTGCATTCCTTGCAGTATTTTATAAAATCGCAAGGTACCTTTTCTTTTTCAAGAGCAGGTTTCTTATGAGCATTGTAGCAGTAATCCGATTTGCAATAACGCAAACAATCGGGGCAATGGATGGGTTTTTTAGGATGTTTGTAACATTCAGCGTCGAAACATATGTTGCAGACATATTCACATTGGTGGTGTCTAAGGTTAGAGAACCCTTTATAGCAGAATTCACAAACATAGCTAGCACCTATGAATGACTTCAAATTAAGAATCATGTAGTAATGATTGTCTTGTAAATAAAGGTGTACCGTTTTAAGGTGCGGCTGTGTATTATTTACGTAGGTTTGTAACACACCAGTGCTCGTCCTATAAAAAAACACAATTTTTATATCAAGCACATGTTCAAATCTAGCTATGTCATGAAGACCGACCTCGTCTTGGATAGTAAGCCCAACTTTATTGTGTATGATCGACGCCTGGGCTTCTAATTCGCCCTCTGGTAATTGAGGATCTAGAAAACGGGCTAGACAGATAGAGAAGCATAGCTTGTTTGATATGTTTGTAGGTATAAATAAGCTCGTCTTTTTTCTTTTGATTACCTGATCAATTGCCAAATCTGTTAGTTTGCGACGAACACCTCCTAGCCTGTTCATTACCACGTCAGCTTCAATCTCAACCGTTTCGTTAGCGGCTAACTGATCATCGCTCTGCATAATTTTTTCAATTTGGTCTGTAAAAAGATTAACGTCGTAATTATTACCCGGTGTTAAAACAGCGTTTACATCAGATTTCAATGTCGGAGTTTTAAGGCATAAATTGATGACGCTACCATCACCGCCAATCTGTCTAGCGAACGATACTATGGCATCCATGGTATTGTGTAAACGTATGTGATACGAAGCTAAATTGTGAGATCTTATTTCACTCATATTTAAAGTCCTACGCAGCGACACACTGTTGAATCGGGGTCTTGGTAAAACATGGTATCCGTTTACGGTACCACCATCTCTCACCAATGTTTCAATGTCTGTCTGTCTTGTTATCTGGGGCTGTAAATGCCCCGCAACATTGTAAGTTGATGGATGTTCATCATCGACAACCGACTGATGCGATGTTTCAATATTAGGCCTACCGTACGTTGCATGACTAGTTGATGGGTTCTCATCATCATCAGAAGCATCATCTGACGGCTGCCCGTTAACGATGCCTGAAGGAATAGTTTCTTGAGTCAGTGTACCGCCGGTCTGTTCGCTGTTTAAAACAGTTTGCACATATTCAGTCAAATTTAAATTCAATTCCTGTTCAATATACATTTCTAATTCATCCAGATTTGAAATTTGTGAAATAGGAACATTGTTAAAAGTTATGTCTCTAGAATTTGAATGCATATTTATCATATGTTGAAGACATGCAGTAGTGTCTGCTACTCTGTCTGCATGCATCTCGTTAGCTCTTTGCAGTCTTACGGATAGAGCTTGGTCTGGTTGGTTATTGTATGTATCATCTGTACGATTTTCATCATCCATTGTATTTTATTTTTAATTGTATTTATTATTTGATTTATTTTTATTGATTGTTTTGTTGATGTTTATTTTAATTATCACTTTAATTGTTTACTTAGTTTTATTGTATATTTATTATTAGATTTTCGGGTTTATTTTATTTATTATATTATTTTTATTGGTTATTTTATTTTAGGTTTATTTTTATTGTTTAACTTTTATTTTTTATTTTATTTTATTTGTTTTAGTGGTTATTTTATTTTTAGGTTTATTGCTTCCCTTTTATTTTTTATTTATTTATTTATTTTTATTTGGATTTATGCTTATTTTATTTTTAGGTTTATTTTATTGTTTAACTCTTTTATTTTATCTTTGTTGGTTATTTGGTTTTATCGTTTTATTTTTCATTGGTTTTATGTGTTGTTTGCTTGCATTTATTGGTTATTTTAGGAGTAATTTATTTTATTTTTTAATCTTTAATTTATTTCAATCTTTTATTAACACATGAATATACATTTATATATATTTAGCAATGTTATTAGAATTGCATTTGTGTCAATAACAGAAATACAAGGATGCAGTAATGTACAGAATTACAAATGTATATGAATAGACCGAATAAAACACAATGAGATAGAGATGGCAATACATCAAAATTTAAAACTCAAACAGTCAAGTCAAATCTGAGTACATCAAAATGCAAAACAGAATAAAACTTAAAGAAATGCAACGGTAATACATCAAATTAAAAGTTCAAACACTAAACAGTTGAGTCAGTTCACACCAAAACAAACTCAAAGGAATACAAAATTTAATAAATCACCTTGTAAAGTTTAAACACTAAGCAGCTAAAGTCAACTAATAATAAAACTTAAAGAAATGCAACGGTAATACATACAAAATTAAAAGTGTGAGACGAGTAAAACATTTATCAGAATCTAAATTATTATCTTTTAACAAGTACATCGATGATCGCATGGACATATGATGAGAATATTGCTTTTCGGAATTATTTATGCAACAATGAATGGTTAATAGAGCATAGAAGCGTTGTTATTAAGCGATGTTCACGCTCACTTTTACCCAACTTGTTGTGAAGCTCGCTAATATTCTTATCCATACGCTGCTGTTGTTCAGACAAGAAATCCTTAACATTTTCTATCACACGCTGCTGCTGCACAATGGCCTCTGATAGAACATTAATTTTTACCTCATATCTGTCCAGATATTCACGTATTTGATAATAAACAGGCGACTCGACATATTTGTTGTTGTTGTTTACGCTACCGGCATCCTGATTCTGTGGGGGGCGCTGTGGTCTTGCAACTTCTTCGGCTTCTTCCGGGTTTTCTTCTTCTTCTACTGTCGATTGATAGGAGTAAGTAGGTTGACGTGCGACTCCTGGAGGTGATTCATAACCGTCGTTGGACCCATCTTGTTCAGACCAAGGTTCTGTATTAAAAAGAAAACATAAAATATTGTTTAGTGATGAGCGACAAATAATTGCTAAACAATAAAATAAATTACTTTGAATTAATTTAACGGTGTACGAGTATTTATTTAACAGTATTCGAGTTTATAAGCACTTGAACTTTTTAAGATAAATCACTTTAAAGTCAATATATTGTTATATCCAATTAAAATGAATGTCACTCACCTTCAGAGAATTCAAAAAGACTATCAGAAGGTCCTAGTGGACTGGTAAGAGGTGTCCACGGATCTGCGTATGAAATGCAAATTAATAATATTACAACGTGTGATATTTAGTGAATAAAACATAGTCAAACGTAAAATATTTTAAGTCATTCAAACATTTGTGTGCCAATATGATAGCATGTTGTAATTAATCACAAAATTAGGTATGCATGTAAACAAGCACTTTTAAAAACGAGATAACTTTAAACGCATATATCAAACAGAAATATCACATCACCTGATTTTGCGTATTCGTCATCTTCATCATCATCATCATCATCATGTACATGAGTCTCTGTTGATTTTTGCCTCTTATTCAAAAACGGCGTGTAAATAATTCTTGGTCTTTTTGCAGGGCCAGTAATTCGCCGTGCTACAGCAGACGTTTCTTCTCGCCACGATTCTTGTGGCTCTGCAGTCTCTTCTTCTTCTAACGTTAAGTCGATAACTTCAAATTGCGCTATAATAGGAGATTGAAAAAAGAAATAGTGAACACCCCAAGCAAACAGATCTACGAAGTCATCCGCCCTGATGTAGCTTACGCGTAGAGCACTCGGCTTCAGACCCTAACCTCGCGCTCTTGTGGGTTCGAATACACAAAAATATTTTTATAATTTCAATAATTTATTCAAATATATAACATACCTTTTTGCGTTTGGTTATCAATCATGGAATCCGAAGTCGCTGAAAGAAAAAAACGAAACGTTACTAATTATAATAATAACAAAACAAACCTAATTTATAAAAGATGCTCAAACCAGTAAATATAATTATGTAATAAATACTTACAAATGCGATTAATGGCATCAAAAGCATCACTTTCTGTGGTATTTATTTCTGTAAGACAAAAACTGATAGATTGAAAATATAGCATACAGATGGTTAATGAGGTAGTAAACAAACCGACAGGCAATTGAATAATAAATAAATAGCTACTTACGCGAATCCATAACTTGTTCAAAAGCTGGAGAGTTGGTCATCTTCAGAAGTTCTAGTCGATATGACAGTGTTACTGAGGATTCAAGTTTACTGTGAATACGGTGTGTATAGCGGTCCTTTTTATGTTAAATGTGGAGAGGCGTTGTCGTTAGTTTGAAAGCTGGTTAGGAACGATAAGGGTCAAGCACAAAAATGAATAAACCGATCAAGACAATGTTATGCTTTTATTATATGAGACTATATAAAATCTAATACATCATGTCAAAACGTAACGAATCTAAATATTAATGGAATGTCGTTAATCTTATTGAAAACGTGTAGCACAAATGAACTTGATATGAATATTGAGGGTGTCTGTATCTTAATAAAAAAACAGATTCGTAAAATATTTCGGTTGATTATTATTTATAGTCTACATTATTTCGTCTTTATGATAATCACGTTTTATAGAATATAAAAAACATATATTTATATAGAAATGTGTAAGTGTGTATGTGAATTTATATATATATATATATATATATATATATATATATATATATATATATATGAACAATAAATAAACAATTAGCTAAAAGATCAATAATTGTTATATAATATTTTACATCACACACACACACACACAGACACACACACACACACACACACAGACATGTATTGCTTATAATATAGAATTAACGTATGATATTACTTATAATGGATTAATTATATTTCATATAAAATGTAAATTGCTTCAAAGTTAATACAATAAAATAGTGTATTCAGAACTATTCTTTTTAGAGTTGCGTGTTAGTCGTTAATAAAAGTTAGTCGCTAATAAAATATACGAACTTAAGACTAATGTATTTCGATGTGTGACCAATAGATGGTGCTAGATACCCATGTATGAAATGGGACCCGTTCTCGGAATAAGGATGACACCTATTTCGTAGAAAAACAAGTCATTTATCATTAACAACAATATGCCCATCGAGACAACAGCCAAACGTGTTTTTTCTTATCGAAAAGACCATGCATGGTATTTGTGACATTTCGTTTGCTAGAGACTTTAAAAAGTTAAATAGTCATACAATCATAAGTTAAGACGCGGTTGAAACAATAAATGATTTTTTTTATATTTTTTTTTTACATGTATACAATTTAACAGACTAACTTTTATTATAGCCAGTCAGCACGTAGTTAGTATGTAGCTATTACTCTTCATTACTTTATAAATTATTAAAAATTAAGGTTTACAAATCTATAGTTTGTTAGTCATGATTAAGAAAGATGCCGAATATGTTTGAAAATTACTCTCGACCGTTAATTGTACAGTGCATTGACATGTAATACAAATACATTCATTTTCAGTTTTCATAAACAAAACCAAAATAGATTTTAATATAATTATTGATTTATATTATATATATATATATATATATATATATATATATATATAT
>CAIGQQ010029906.1:274-13288 GCA_903798035.1 Danio albolineatus | reverse complement strand
GGATAAACGGGACGCAGATGCTTAGAAATGTAAGTTATTGGAAAGCGTAAAGACGGTTCCCTGAGTTAAATGGCATTTGCTCAGCTAACGGTACTGCACAGTGAACTGTAGAGTTGCTGACAGTGTAAAGATGCTTTATAAAAGTGTTATAATGTTTATAATAGCGTTAAAATGTTTGTTTTATTTTGCGCTAAAACATCATCCTGTGGGAACTTCAGTAAGCACGTCACATTACGCTTTAAAGGTGAATTTATATAAACAAAAACCCATTATTAAATGTCTGCCATAAATATATGAGAAGTGTTGCAGATTTACAACATTAAACACACCTGAGCGAGTGATGGGTTTGTGCTGATGTAGATTATACTGTTGTCGATACTGTTTCCATTAACTAACGTAACATGTAATATTCATAAATCTATATAAAACCATCATTCATTTGTTTTATCTGTTCATTTGTACAGGTGATAAAATTAATTTATTTTTATTAATTTATTTTTTAACACAAAATGACATTGTGCTGTTAAAATGACTTCTTTATTCTGTGTTTTGTGTGATCTGAAATGTCCTCAGACTGGTGCCGTGTGCACTGAGGATGAAGAAGCGCAGCGGTGTGCTGGAGATGATGCTGGAGATGCTGTAGTGCTGTGGACGAGACCCTGACAGATGTCGCTGTGGTCTGTTCATCGTCAGAATCGGTTTCTCTGGCGTGGACAGCCTCATGTCCCAACGCCGTTTTAGTCTGACTGCAGCAGTGATGACGATGGTGATAATAATGATGATGATGATGATGGCAAATACAGATGAAGAGCCGCCAATCATCTGCAGAACCGGCCCCGCTGTGTGGAGATGCAGCTGATGCGGTTCTGTCTCTAATACATGATTGTAACCAGTTTGAATAAAACTCTGTTTCATGTGTTTTTGACTTATTTGTCATGGTAACTTCTATTCATTCTTTTAATGTTTCATTTTATGATCAATAAATGAAATAATAATTTGTCAATAATGTAAGCATTATTTCCTATTTTGACGGAAAATTAAGATGTACACATTGGCTACATTTCTCTATGACTGTTAATACATAGCAGTGGCGTATAAAACACATTCTGATTTGTATTTTGTGTCATGTATATATAGGATGTGTTTGATTTATATACATTTCCTTCATTATTGAAATTAAAAATCCATATTTTAAGGAAAAGGATGAATCAAAATGTTAATTCCCAGCTTCATGTAAAATAGGCAGGCTAAAGCACTACTGTACACAAAGATGAAAATCACTCTTGGATGGCCTACAGTAAGTAACACAACACTGATGCCAATATAATAAAATATTGCAATAATTCTCCATACTGGTATAAATATGATGAGTTCAGATGTAAAAAACCTTTAAATGTAATCTGTTCAAAAAAATTTGCAAGCACCGGTGTGTATATCAGTAAGTTCCCTTTTATGGCATAAAAAAATGGTTCTTTGCATTGCCGTTAAAGTGACACAACTACAAAAATATTGGAGGCTGAGAAAAAACTATTCGGTAGAGTTGTAAGTTACTGATGCGAGGTGCTTCTGTCCCTGTCGTCTTATTTATATTATTATGGGATTGTTATAAGTATTATTAATTAAAAAATAAAATACAATTTATACAGGCTCTGAAAAACATGGATGTATCTTTTACAATTAACAAAAACGACATTAATGTAATGGGTTTCTTGTATTATATGAGATTATATGCACGCAAATGCAAAATGAGAATATTTGCGTTGAGTAATCAAACAAGACAGGAAAACAAGCGAGATTTAAGCAGGTTACTTGTGGATGAAAAATGTTATACAAACAATACAGACAATAAGTTCATGTTAACTTTTGTAAATAAAAATATTAATTTAAATTACGATTCATTAAACCTGCAATTTCTTCAAAGTTGTTGCGCTTGTCAGTCACGTGATAACGTAAACATGGCGGATGACGTACGATCCCATTCATACTCAACGAGATTTGGCTGTTGAGTGCCTACTCTTTTAGTCCTCGTTAAGTAAGTACTTATTGAAATTGAGTACCTACTCATTGAGTATGCGGTTTCGAACGCAGCCTCCGTGTATTTTTGAGACCTTCCTGGCGACGCAGGGACCTCGTGACCTTTCAGCCAATCAGATGAGAGCTGTACTCAAGATCGCCTATCTGGTTCCGGCGGATGACGTGGAACTTCGCGGGCGTGATCGGAGGTTTGGTGCGGTGTTTGCAAATTGCGGTGGTTGACATAAACTGGTTTGTGACTGGATTGTGTGATTTATGGGGATAACTAATGAAGATGAAATGGAGTTAGATGACTGGAGTTCAGGTTGTAGTGGGAAAGGACATGAAAGGAGAAGAAATGCTCAACATGATGGGAATGTGGGGAATAACATTAGTAAAAGGGCGTTGGATGGAAGCAGTTCGGATGAAGAAAATAGAGCTGTTCGAAAAAAAATAGTGAGAGAGGAACATAAAATAATTCTTAAATTCAGGAGAGAGGATGAACAAATGGATCTAAGCCCAATAGCAGTATCAAAGGAGCTAAAGAAAAAGTTAGGGGAAGTGGATACAGCAAGGATATTGAGAGATGGAAGCCTGCTACTGATTTGTAAAACCGAGGATCAAAAAAACAAAGCATTAAAATTGGATAATGTCTGCAAGAAAAAAGTGAATGAAAGAAAGATTTTGGGTGAAAATCGACCGAAACAGGGAGTGATAACGGGTATTCCAATAGAGGAAGATCTAGAAAAACTCAAACAAAGTATTTCGGGAGGTGAAGTGATTAGAATGAGAAGGTTGCAAAAAACAATGAATGGGGAAAGAGTTGATAGCCTATCAATTCTTTTGGAATTTCAAGAGAACGTGATTCCAGACAGAATTAAAATAGGATTTATGAGTTTTAAAGTAAGGCCTTATGTTCCTCCCCCACTCCGCTGTTATAGATGTCAAAGATATGGACATATAGCAGCGGTGTGCAGAGGGAAACAAAGATGCCCAAAATGTGGAGGTGAGCACAGATTTGAAAACTGCGAGGAGGAGCAGCAAGATAAATGCTGTAATTGTGGGGGTCACCATAGGGTAACATACAGTGGATGTGATGTGAGGAAGAAAGCTGTTGAAATTCAACAAATGAGAGCTGTAAACAATCTAAGCTATGCAGAGGCAGTGAAAAAGGTCCAAGAACAAAGGAAAAGTGAAAGTACACAAAAAGTAAAAGAAATAGTGAGAAAAGAGGATGACCAAGTAGAAGAAAGTACAACACTGACACTTGATAAGCTGATTTTGTTCATTGCCTATGTAATTAACTGTACTGACCAAGTCAAACACAAAACCGAGAAAATAAAAATAATAGTGAAAGGAGCTGAAAAGTTTTTTGGAATAAACAATATATCATGGGAGGTAATCAATAAAAGACTGGAAACAGAGGGTAGAACAGGAGGAGCTGGAGATAAACCAACCTGAAAATAATACAGTGGAATGCAAGAAGCCTACTAGCTAACGGACAAGAATTTAAAGGTTTTATACAGGGAATTAGGGATAAACCAGATATAATATGCGTTCAAGAAACCTGGCTTAAGCCAGTATTGGATTTTAGTATTAAGGATATGAGAATATACGTAGAGATTGGGGGAGGATGTGTAATATTTGTTAAACAAGGTATACAGTCCGGTATGGCGTCGACACGTGTTGCAGCATAGAAAGAGCGCTCCCATACATACTGGTATTAATCCTCCTTTTTACATCATATATGATAACCTAAACCATACTTAAACAACATGGAGGGGGACAAAAACAAAAAGGCTAGGACAAAACAACCATTGAAACCTGAAAAAAACGGGAAATCAACAGATGAAAAATCCGAGACGGACGGGATAGCTGATAGCCTGTCAGCTAGCATTGCAGCAATACATACGGACATCAAAGCCTTCCGGATGGACATCAAAAACGATTTAACCACCTTCCAAGATTCCTTCACAAAAGATATGAAAATGGAACTGAGCAACTTTAAACAAGAAGTTAACCAAAAACTGGATGGCCTTATCACGGAACTAAACGCAACGACAGAAAAGGTAAACGAAGCGGAGCAACGTGTTGGAGAATTGGAGGAGAACGTTGCTGAGTTGAAAGAAATGCTCGATCAAACCATCCAAACTCAAGAAAATTTACAAGAGAAACTGTTAGATCTAGAAACACGCTCCCGTAGAAATAATATCCGGATTTTTGGAATCCCAGAAGGAAGCGAAGGGAATAATATCCAAGACTTAGTGGAAACAATTATCAAAACGGAGCTGTCACTCGGCGAATTGGACCTTAAAATCCAACGGTGCCACCGGGCACTCGGACCAAAACCACCCGTTGATGCACACCCTAGATCGGTGTTGGTATTCTT
Organism: Danio albolineatus; assembly: GCA_903798035.1. Classification (NCBI taxonomy): domain Eukaryota; kingdom Metazoa; phylum Chordata; class Actinopteri; order Cypriniformes; family Danionidae; genus Danio; species Danio albolineatus. The sequence goes on along the minus strand of CAIGQQ010029906.1, from coordinate 8,886 downwards.
TCTGGAATACAAAACGAAGGACCTGGTCCTCCGCTCTGCATGGAGGAAGAAAGTAATACACTGGAACGAAAAAAGAATTTTCTTTGACCAAGACTACCCACCTGAGATCCAACAGAAAAGGCGGGCGTTTGCTCCGATAAGAAAAATTCTGAAAGAAAAGGGGATTAAATTCCAAACACCACCGCCGGCGAAACTTAAAATCTTTCTGGAAAACGGACCGGTCATGTACAATACGATGACGGAGGCATCAAAAGATCTCAAAGAAAAAGGACTGATAAACAGCGATGAAGAAAATATCATAGGAAGCTCAGGGAAAGTGAAACAAAGACCCTGGCAAAAGGTTGGAGTGACATCGAAGAAAAGTAAGGAACGACACCAAGTAAAGATCCGAGAAAAACTACGTGAATTTCAAAGGGACAACACTAGCTCCGTTTGAAAGAAGGATAAAACCTGACAGATCCTAATAAAGAACTCTGAAAGACTGGTAAAACTTTTTGACTTGATTCACCGATGATGAACACTTAATTCGTTTGAAGGAAGAATGGTATTTAATCGAACTGACCAATGACACAAGATGAACGATTAAAGAGATCAAGACTCGAGTCATTGAGTAACATACTGGTAGGAAGATAAAGGGATTCTAACTTATACATTTAAAACCCTTAGCTATAATTAGTAGAATTATTTAACTTGAAAACCTAGCCAGAAATACAAGAATGTAATATTGCCAGATATGGGCGCTGAATATTTTTGTTAACATTTTTTGTGCACTAGGCACAGCAAGGAGGGGCCCTTTAGAGAAAGAAGGCTTTCCCCTCACATTAAGAAGTTATTTAAGACTTCAAGGTTTGGAGACCTGTTTTGTTATGTTTTTTTATGTGGTTCAAGATATTTATGTTTGTGATTTCCATGTTCCGGTCACCGTAATATTCGCAATAACATTTGATTACAATAGATGCAAAAACAGGAATATAGAGTAATTACTTTAAATATTAATGGGTTACTAAATCCGATTAAAAGAAGCAAACTTGTGGCTAAAATGAAAAGAGAAAAACAACAGATAATCTTCTGTCAAGAGACACATCTTTGTGATACAGAACATAAGAAATTAGAAAAAATGGGATTTCAGGTATTTTTTTCCTCATATAATAATGGTCGTAAACGGGGAGTAATGACATTAATCTCAAAAAAAATAAATTTCCAATTAATTTCTGAAATTACTGACAAAGAAGGACGATATAATCTAATTAAAGGAACTATCGACCAAAACGAAGTCACATTAGTTAATGTATATAGACCACCTGAAAAAGACAAAGCATTTCTCAAAAATATATTTACTATTATAGCCAAGGAGGCCTCAGGTACGTTGATTTGTGGGGGAGACTGGAATGTACAACTTCAACCTAAATTGGACTCATCTTCTAATAAGCAAATTAGTCAAGAAACTAGACAAATAAGATATATGATGAAAGAATTAGGCTTAATAGATGTATGGAGAGACATATACCCTTTTAAAAAGGAATATACTTTCTTCTCTTCCGCCCACATGTCTCATTCTAGAATTGATTATTTCTTTATGTTTGGGTCAGATCAACATAAAATAAAAGACTGTAAAATAGGAACAAGAGACATCTCAGACCATGCAGGAGTATATTTGACAGTGTACCTGAATAATAAACCCAAAAAGACATTTTGGCGATTTAACCCTAATCATCTGAATGACTTAACATATGTAGAATATGTTAAAAAAGAACTATCAGAATATTTAAAACATAATAATAATGGTGAGGTATCACCCAGTATTTTATGGGATGCAGCCAAAGCTGTTATGCGAGGTAAACTCATAATGTGGGGATCAAGGAAAAAAAAGCAAAAACTGAATCACATAAATAATCTGAATACACAACTTAAAGAATTAGAGACTAAATATGGCAATAAAAAAGATCCAGATGTTTTTAACAAGATCAAAGAAGTTAAAGCGGAACTCAATAAAATATTCAATGAGCAAGTACAATTAAAACTTAAATTTTTAAAACAGAAATTTTATGAAAGTGGTCCAAAAGCAAAAAGGCTCTTGGCTTGGAGAATAAGGAAACAACAGGCAGAGAGGAGTATATTTAAAATAAAAGATCCCAAAACTAAAAAGATATGTCATAAATTGGAGGACATACAACAGGCTTTTCAAAAATACTATAAGGAATTATATACCTCAAAAGATAATAATGAACGTGCAAACATGCAAGCATTTTTGCACACATTAGATTTACCATCAATTGGCTCAATACAAAATAAAACCTTAACTCAAAAAATAACTATAGAAGAAATAAGCAACGCTATATCAAAACTTAAAACATCTAAAGCACCAGGCATTGATGGCTTCTCTGCAGAATGGTATAAAATATTTAAAGAACAATTGATGTCAATGCTTCTTGAATGCTTTAACTATACCTTACATGAGGGTGACCCTCCTAGATCCTGGAGAGAAGCTATCATATCTGTGATTCTAAAAGAAGGAAAAGATCCACTGGAGTGTAATTCATATAGACCCATTTCAGTCCTAAATATTGATTATAGACTCTATGCCTCTATATTAGCTAAACGATTAGAGGACATTCTACCAGACCTTATAGATACCGATCAAACAGGTTTTATAAAACAAAGACAAACATATGATAATATATGGCGAGCACTTCATATAATAGATTATATAGCTCATAACAAGATTAGCACTCTTCTAATTAGTCTAGACGCGGAAAAAGCATTCGATTCGGTGAGTTGGAATTTTTTATATTTAGTTCTGCAGCGATTTGGATTTGAGAATGACACTATAAAAATTTTTAGATCTTTATATTCAACTCCTACAGCTAGAGTTAAAATTAACGGAGATATTTCAGAGCATATTATATTAGAAAGAGGATGTCGACAAGGGTGCCCCTTAAGCCCTTCCTTATTTGCATTATTTATTGAACCATTGGCACAACTAATCAGAGATGATACAGAAATAAGGGGAGTGAAAATTAAAGATATAGAACATAAAATTTGTTTATATGCTGATGACGTGTTACTGTTTCTTACATACCCAGAATTTAGTTTACCCAAGGTGATGTATTCTCTTGAAAAATTTGGATTATATTCAGGATATAGATTAAATATACTTAAAACACAAACCCTTTTATGTAACTATAGCCCAGATAATAAAATACGGAAGGAATATACATTTAAATGGAATACACCTTCTATCAGATATCTTGGGGTTCAGATCCCTGCAGAACTATCACATATCTATAAAATAAATTACTCTCCTATTACAGAAACTCTTAAAAAAGACTTGAACAGATGGCTTCTTCTGCCTTTAGATCTCTACAATCGAATAGAGATAATAAAGATGAATATACTACCACGCCTACTTTTTCTCTTTCAAGCTTTACCAGTGAAGATACCAAAAAGGCAATTTGATGAATGGAAAAAACTAATATCTCGCTTCATTTGGAACGGAAAACATCCAAGAGTCAAATTTAACACCTTACAACTCCCTAAAGATCAGGGTGGTAGAGGTCTACCATCATTAGATGATTATTATAAGGCAGCACAGCTTAGACACATAGTTTGTTGGTGCAATGACGAATACTGTGCAAAGTGGAAAGAATTTGAACAATTACAAATCCACTTACCCCTCCAAGTATTATTAGGGGATAGAAATTTTCAACATACAGAATTGCAGAAATTGAATTCCCTGACAAAGACCCCTTTGGAAATTTGGTACAAAGAACTAAAGAATCCTAAAAGAGAAAAGCAAGCTAAGATATTAAGATGGGTTGAACATGATATTCAATTTAAACCAGCGAAACTAGATCTAAGATTTAAACAATGGAGTCTGCAAGGCATAACATCCTTCTGTCTCATCACTAATGACAATGAATTAGAAAGCTTTCAACAACTTTCGAACAAATATAACTTGGATAAGCAAGACTTTTTCCGTTATCTTCAGGTTAGAGACTACTTCAATAAAAACATAAGAGACTCTGAAGACATAAAAACAACAGTAGTACAGGTATTTATAGATGCTTACAAAAAGAATGTTAACAAAAAACTAGTATCAAGAATTTACTCCTGTCTGACATTAACAAAGAAACACTCAACAATGTATATAAAACAGAAATGGGAAAGGGAAGCCAATATAATTATAACAAATGAAGAATGGTTAATTATTTGGGAAACACAGATGATCACAGTTAATTCTGATTCATGGAGGGAATTTATTTGGAAAAATTTAATCAGGTTCTTTATAACACCTAAAATAAAATACTTTCAAACTAAAGATCAAAAAAATGGTGAATGCTGGAGAAAATGTGGAAATGTATTGGCTGATCATTTCCACATATTTTGGGATTGTAATATTATACACACCTATTGGCAAGATTTAAATAAAGAGATAAATGCAATATTGGGATTGAATCTGGAATGTAATTTTAAAACTATGTACCTGGGAGTCTATTCTGCAGAAATACCAAAAAATGATGTATATCTTCTTAACACACTACTAATAACTAGCAAAAAGGCAATTACAAAGAAATGGCTCAGGGAAGATCCTCCATCTGTAAGCGAATGGAACGATATTGTTAAAGAGGTGTATGACATGGAAGTACTGACATTTTCCTTGAGACATCAAGCCTATAAAATTTCTACATACTGGGGTAAATGGTTGAGAAGGGATGTTTTGTTTTAATCTTATTGTGGTGCTTCTACATTATATATATTTTTTATAAATATATTTGAACCCTCTAGAGCTTTTATACGTAACCCTTAGCATAATTTATATAGCAACATTCCATCAACGATAAGCACGAATGTAAATAAGATTATATTCGGTGACCCTGACAGTTGTATTGTTTTTTTATTTTATTATTATTATATTTTTGTATGTATTTTTTATTGTTGGTTTTGTTTGTTTTGTTCTGTAATGTTTTTGAAAAAGGAAAAAATAAAATATTAAAAAAAAAAAACAAGGTATACAGTATAAGGTATTAGAGAAAGGAAAAAATTTAGAAGTAATAGTAATAGAAGTATTTATAAATAAAGAGACTATTAAAATTATTAATTTTTATAACCCATGTAAAAGATTATCACTAGAAATTTTAGAAGAATTAATGATACATTTAGAAGGGAAAATTATATGCTGTGGAGATTTTAATGCTCATAGCACGATATGGGGCGATGGGAATGATGGGAATGGTTTAGTGATCGAAGAATTAATGGAGATCAAAGAAATGGTATGTTTAAATGACGGAAGAGGTACAAGGATTAATGTAAGAACAGGAAAAGAATCAGCCATTGACTTAACGCTTGTTTCAAGTTCTCTAGCAGGAATATGCTTATGGGATATGTTTAGGGAATCAACTATAGGAAGTGACCATTACCCTATAGTAGTTGAAATAAGGATAAGTACAGGAGAAGATAATTTTAGAGAAACAGAAAGATGGTGTTTTGAAAAAGCTGACTGGGAGACATTCAGATATTTAAGTGAGAAAAAAATGATTAATATTGAAGTTGGTGAAGATGTTGACAAAGTGAATAACGATGTTTGTAATGCTATTTTGTATGCAGCAAATCAGGCTATTCCAAAGAAGGGACATAAGAAAAAAAAGAAGATAGTACCATGGTGGACAAACGAATGTGGTAAAGCAATCAAATTGCGAAATAAAGCTTTTAAAAAAATAAAAAATAATCATAATTTTCAGAATTTTATTGAGTATAAAAGGGAACAAGCAAATGTAAGAAGAGTTATAAAAAATACTAAAAAGGAATACTGGAGGAAGTTCTGTAATACAGTAGGAAGGGAAACAGAAGTTAGCCAAGTATGGGGAATGATAAAGAGAATGAGTGGGATAAAGAAAGAATTTATATATCCAGTATTGAGAAATGAAGGGAAAACTGCTGTGAGAGATGAGGAGAAAGCTGAAATGCTGGCTAAAAATTTTGTCAAAATACATAAATCTGACAATATTTGTGAAGAGGGGAAAAGAGGAAGGTTAAGAACATTAGAACAGTATAAAGAACTAATACAAATAGAGGAAGACAACAGCAACCAATTAAACATGCTATTTATGAAGACAGAATTAAATCGTGTACTGAGAAAAATCAAGAAATCAGCTCCAGGCATAGATCAAATATGTTACGTAATGGTAAGTCATCTAAGTGAGGTATCCAAGGATGTTTTATTAAGAATGTACAATAAAATTTGGGAAAAAGGAAAAATACCACAAAAATGGAAAGAAGCAATGATAATACCTATACACAAACCAGGAAAAGATTGGACAAATCCAGGAAATTACAGACCAATTGCTTTAACATCTAACATTGGGAAAATTATGGAAAAAATGGTGAATGAAAGATTAATGTATTACATAGAAAATAATAAATGTATTTCTAAATACCAGAGTGGGTTTAGGAGGGGGAGAAATACAATGAATTCAGTTGTGTGTCTAGAACATGAAATTAGGAAAGCACAAATAAATAGGGAGAGTGTAGTGGCCGTTTTCTTTGATATAGAAAAAGCATACGACATGATGTGGAGAGAAGGATTATTAATTAAATTATGGAAGTTGGGTATAAAAGGACAAATGCATAAATGGATTAAGGAATTTTTAGAACAGCGAACAATAATAGTTAAAATAGGGAACAGTTTTTCATGAAAATTCACAGTTGAAAATGGAACTCCTCAAGGAAGTATAATAAGCCCAATATTGTTTTCTATAATGATAAATGATGTGTTTGAAGAGATAGAGAGTGGGATGGGAATGTCACTGGTTTGCTGCTGATGGGGCAGTTTGGAAAAGGGGAAGGAATATTGAATATATTGTTAAGAAGATACAGGAGGTTATAAATAAAGTAGAAAAATGGTCGTATAAATGGGGTTTTAAATTTTCAGTCGATAAGACAAAAATAATGTTTTTTACAAGGCAAAAAATCGGAGATGATATTAAAATAAAATCATACAATCAAGAACTGGAAAGAGTGAAACATTTTAAGTTTTTAGGAATTTGGTTTGATGAGAAAATTACATGGACAATACATATTCAGAAAATAATGAACAAGTGTAAGAAAATAATAAATATAATGAGGTGTTTAGTAGGTAGTGAATGGGGAGCAGATAGGGTAGCAATAAAGGCCATTTATATTGGGTTGATTAGATCGGTGTTAGATTATGGTTGTGTGGTATATGGGTCAGCAGCAGAGACAACTCTTAGAAAATTAGACAAAATACAACATGAGGTATTAAGATTATGTACAGGAGCAATTAAATCTACACCAATTGCAGTACTAAAAATTGAAATGGGGGAAATCTCTTTAGAAATGAGAAGAGTCCAGTTGGCAATAAGTTATTGGGTAAATCTGAATGGTCATAGTCAAGAGCATCCAACATTAGAAACACTAAAACCATGCTGGGAAAAAGAGAGGAGGGAAAATAAAAGTTTTGGGTGGACAGTGTTAAAAAAGGCAACAGAACTAAGAGTGAGTCAATTAAATATTAGTCCTACCGTACCTCTACCAGTAGTTAAACCATGGTTACTACCAGACGCAACGGTAGATTTTACATTATTAGAAAAGAGAGAAAAGGATGAAGAATGTAATTTGTTTCATGTACAGAAATATATAAATGAATATTACAGTTATGTTAAAATATATACAGATGCCTCTAAGAGTTCAAATAGAGTAGGTGTGGCTTATACAGTTCCTGAATTTAAAATATCTGTAGGAAAAAGGATTAGTGATGAAGTCTCGGTGTACACAGGAGAAATGATTGCGCTGTTGTTAGCAATACAATGGGTAGAGGAGATAAGACCTTTGAAAACAATAATCTGTTCAGATTCAAGTTCTCCACTGGCAAGTTTACAATATAGCAAATCAGAAAGTAGACCAGACATTTTAATAGAAATAATGCAAATTTTATATAGAATTCAAATGATGGGGATAACAGTAATATTTTTATGGGTACCTGCACATATTGGTGTTCAAGGAAATGAAATTGCAGACAAGGAAGCAAAACAAGCTGTTAAAAATAATGACATAAGTGTAAATGTAAGTATAAGTAAGAGTGAAATCAAGAGTATTATTAAGAATAGAATGAAGGAAAGGTGGCAAAAACAATGGGATAATGAAAAAAAGGGCCGGTGGTTTTACAGAATTCAAAAGAAAGTAGGAGAAATGAGAAGTGTAGGGAAAAACAGGAGAGAGGAGATAATAATATCCAGGGTAAGATTTGGACACACAAAATTAAATAGTACACTTTTTAAAATGGGCAAACATGGTACAGGACAATGTGAGTATTGTGGACAAGAAGAGACAGTTGAACATGTGATAATGCACTGTAAAAAGTATGACGATGAAAGGAGGATATTGGGTAAGAGTTTAGAAGAGTTAAAAGTTCAGTTTAAATTAGAAGACATTTTACAAAATAACTCGGGAAACAAAAGCTTTACATTTTTATTGCAGTATCTTAAAAATACTCATTTGTGGGAGAGGATTTAATAAAGTATTATTTTTATTTATTTATTTATTTTTTAAAGTAGATAGATAGATAAATAAATAAAGGGGGGGGGGGGGGGGGGGAA
>CAIGQQ010029898.1:0-14444 GCA_903798035.1 Danio albolineatus | reverse complement strand
CAGCTAAACAGATGTGTTTTCAGTCTTGATTTGAATGTGCCTAATGTTGGAGCACATCTGATCATTTCTGGAAGCTGATTCCAGCAGTGGGGGGCGTAATAGCTGAATGCAGATTCACCCTGCTTTGACTGAACTCTTGGAATTTCTAGTTTATGTGATCCTAAAGATCTGAGTGATCTATTAGGTTTATATTCAATGAGCATATCTGTAATGTATTGGGGTCCTAGACCATTTAGTGATTTATAGACAAGTAATAATACTTTAAAATCTATTCTGAATGTAACTGGGAGCCAGTGTAAAGACCTGAGGACAGGTGTGATGTGCTCTGATTTCCTGGTTCTGGCCAGAATCCTGGCCGCAGCCTTCTGGATGAGCTGCAACTGTCTGACTGTCTTTTTGGGTAGGCCAGTGAGGAGGCCATTACAGTAATCCACCCTGCTGCTAATAAAAGCATGAACAAGTTTCTCTAAGTCTTTACTGGAAACAAAACATCTAATTCTTGCAATGTTTTTGAGATGATAGTATGCTGATTTAGTTACTGCTTTGACATGACTGTTGAAACTGAGATCTGACTCCAGAGTCACACCAAGATTCTTGACCTTATTTTTTGTTGTATGACCCTTAGAGCCAAGGTACGCATTCACCTTGAGAACCTCATCTCTGTTCCCAAATGCAATGACTTCAGTTTTCTCTTTATTTAACTGAAGGAAGTTTTGGCACATCCAATTGTTAATTTCATCAATGCATTGGCAGAGGGTGTCAATGGGGCTGTAGTCATTAGGCAGTAAGGCTATGTAGATCTGAGTGTCATCAGCATAGCTGTGGTAGGAGATTTGGTTCTTTCTCATTATTTGGCTCAGAGGGAGCATATAAAGGTTGAACAGGAGAGGTGCCAGAATTGAGCCTTGTGGGACTCCACATGTCATGGGTGTCCACCTCGACCTATGGTCACCTATACTGACATAGTAACCTCTCCCTTCAAGGTACGATCCGAACCATTTGAGGACCGTCCCAGACAGCCCAACCCAGTTTTCCAGCCTATTCAGAAGTATGCTGTGATCGACAGTGTCGAATGCAGCACTGAGATCCAGCAATACCAGCACTGTTAGTTTGCCTGAATCTGTATTTAGGCGGATATCATTGATTTTCTTTATAAGGGCGCTCTCTGTACTGTAATGTGCTCTGAAACCAGATTGAAAATTGTCTAAACACCCCTTCAAGCTTAAGAACCTGTTATTCTGGTTAAAAACAACTTTTTCAATGATTTTGCCAATGAAAGGCAGATTTGAGATTGGCCTGTAATTGCTCAGTAGGGTGTTATCCAGGTTGCTCTTTTTCAAGAGGGGTTTAACTACTGCAGTTTTAAGTGAGTTTGGAAAAATCCCTGAGAGAAGTGAAGCATTCACCACTTTCAGAAGATCCATTTCTAGACAGTTAAACACAGTTTTGAAGAATGATGTGGGCAGCGTGTCAAGATCGCAGGTTGATGTTCTCAAAATTTGCACAACCTCTTCTAAGATTTTACCATCAATTTCCATGAAATCAGACATAATGTCTGATTTCTAAAAATTGAGATTGAGCTTGTCTGACGTCGACACAACTTGGCTGATTGGATGAGCTGATTGCCTTTCTGATATTATTGATCTTATCAGTAAAGAAATGAGCAAACTAATTACATTTGCTTTCAGAGAGTAGTTCACTAGGAATCCTACTGGGGGGGTTTGTGAGTCTCTCTACCGTTGCAAAGAGGGTACGGGTGTGATCTATATTGCTGTTTATAAGGCTTGAAAAGAAAGTCTGCCTAGCAGTGTTTAGTTCCACATTAAAAGCATGAAGACTGTCTTTATAGATATTGTAATGGACTACTAGTTTCGTCTTCCTCCACATACGTTCAGCTTTTCTGCATTGTCTTTTCATCATCTTTACAGATGTTGACCTTGTCCAAGGTCCTTTCTGTCTGCCAGTTCTCTTCCTGACTTTAACAGGAGCAATGTCATCTATGAAATTCTTAACTTTAGAGTTAAACAAATCAAGGAGAGAATTGACAGAGTCTGCAGATATGCTTGGTGTTAGTGATATGACCTTCATAAACTGCTCACTAGTGTTCTCATTTATGCATCTCTTTCTGATAGAGACAGATCTGTCTTCAATGGCTGGAGTGATCAATACATCAAAGAAAATACAGAAATTATCAGATAGTGCCACATCTTTAACAACAGTCGATGAAATGTGTAAACCCCTAGTTATAAGTAGATCAAGAGTGTGTCCACGATTGTGTGTGGGTCCTTGAACATGCTGAGTCAGATCAAAAGTGTTAAAAACAGTCATAAGTTCTTTTGTAGCATTGATTTCTGGATTATCAATGTGAATATTAAAATCCCCAGCAATAGTAAAACAGTCAAATTCAGAGGTTAATATTGATAACAGCTCTGTAAAATCATCAATAAAAGCTGGAGAATATTTTGGAGGTCTGTAGATAATGATCAGTAAAATGCGTGGAGCACTCTTTAGTGCTATACTCAGATATTCAAAGGACAAATAATCACCAAATGACACTTGTTTACACTCATAAACATCTTTAAACAGGGCAGCGATGCCTCCACCTCTCCTATTAGCTCTGCAAACACTCAAATAGTCAAAGTTTAAAGGAGCTGCTTCATTCAGAACCGCTGCGCTACAACTGTCATCGAGCCAAGTTTCATTTAAAAGCATAAAATCAAGGCAATTTGTGCTGATAAAATCATTGAGTAAAAGTGACTTATTATTAAGAGATCGGATGTTTAAAAGTGCTAACTTAACTGTTTTAGCTGTTTTCCCTACAGTAGTCTCAGATCTACATTTAATCGACACCAGATTTGAATGATTTGCTATACGGCTTGAAGAGGCCTTTGGTTTTCTGTCCCGTAATAAAACACATATCTGCGTAGAGAAAGCTACAGGCACACAGGGTTCCTGCTTGTTCTGTAAACATCTAATAAAGATACTGTTATCTAAGCAGGCACCCGACATACATCACCGACAGCTGTTGTGTTCACCAGCTGAAGATGGGGCGCTGTTTGAGCCCTGGCGGTGTGATCGTAGAGTTCTTCCAAGTGGGCTCAGAGGTGGTTGTGGAGCACGCCGCTTTTTGGGTGATAACTGGGGGCTTGCTGCAAAGGAGTGTGAAAGCTTAGTTCCAGCAAACACCAGCTCCTCCATCTTTTTAGAAAAGTCCAAGTGAGGCGAGCAAGGTGACAGTGAGAGCGTGTCTGGTGACAGGGGTGGCAGAGGTTGTGGGTCTGGAGATTCTGGAAATATATTTTCCTGGCTGTTTTCCTGAAGATCCTTGTTGAACACTGAGACTTCCTGCTGTTCAAATGGATCACCGTCAGTCTGTGTTGGGCTCAGTGTGCAGGGCGCAGGCGGCAGTGTTTCTATCAACAGTGGTTGTTTTGGCTGCATGGCGTTATCACTGTCCTTGTGTAATGCATCAGCCCCAAGTCCACTCAGGAGCTGATTTGAAGTCCTGTGGTCATCCTGACATCTGCTAGGTGTGTGTGTGCCATTTGGGTTCAGTTCAGTGGCACACACAGCCGATGGATGATGAAGGGAGAAATAGATATTGTCCTTTAGCACCTTTGCACCAAGTTTGTTTGGATGAAGGCCGTCTGATGTAAATAGTTGTCTTTGGTTCCAGAAGAGATTGAAGTTGTCGATGTAATTCAGTCCTTTCCTGTTGCATGTTTTCTGCAGCCATAGATTTAGGCCAAGAAGTCGTGAAAACATATTTGTCCCTCTTGCAGGGAGTGATCCACTGATGAACGGCTGAATTTTCAATCTTTTGACTGTTTCCAAGAGTTGACAGAAATCTTTCTTGAGCAGTTCTGACTGCTCCTTCCGAATATCATTCTTCCCCACATGGATGATAATCCGTTTTGCAGTCTTGTGCTTCTTCAGAATTTCTTCAAGTTCTGTGTTTACATCAGAAACCGTTGCATGAGGGAAGCAGTAAGACATTGTAGCTCTGCTCCTGAAATTCCTGATTATTGAATCTCCTACCACTAGTGTTCTTATCTCAGGTGCGATCGGTGCAGAAAGCCGCTGTCTGGTCGGCCTTGAGCCTCTGCTCCGTGGAGAATTGGCTGCTGAGTCTTGCGATCTCTGTCTGACTGCATTTGGGGATTCTTCACCCATATTACTCAAAACTTCATATCTGTTCTGAAGCTGTATTTGAGTCCGAGCTGTATTTGGGGTAGAGGACGCTAATGCAGCAGCGTATGATCTGACCCCGCGAGTACCCTTTGGTCTCGCACCTTGTTTACGCCATCGGTTATCAATCTCATTTTCAACAGTTTCACTCTGTTTTTCTGGGCTTAAAACAGTAGCTGGAGTAGATTTACGCGACTCACCGGCTGTATGCTGTGACGGTCCACAGTGAAGCGATCTTTTGTGATCCGGCAGTTCTGGTCGGGTCGCAAGTAACTTTGTTTCAAGAACTGCAATCTTTTGTAGGAGTCTGTGACAGTTTGAACAGCAGAGAGATGTCGAATTAATCCGATCCAGAGGCATTTTCACAGCCGTGTTTTCCCGTCTCAGGAATGTAAGCAGCTGGTAGCAGGAGGATTGTTTAGACGATAATTACCCTCTTGTTGGTAAAGTTGTATTCCAGAAAGTTTGTAGATTCGATGTTGATCTTCAAGCTGTGTTGTTTGAGCACTGTGCTGATAGGCTCAGGTTAAAATTAGAGTATAAAATATAATAGCAAGAGCGCAGAGAGCGGAGCAGTAGCGAAAGACGTCCGAACAGTAGCAAAGCAGGAAGCCAAAGTGATGCACAGTAGCATTGGTTGTATATATATTCTTATCAACTTGTAGGATTGTGTTGGATGGTTTTAATTGAAACCAATATGCTACCGCGACTGATCTTTCTAGCCATTTGTTCAACCAATTAGCGTTTTATGCTATATTTCTTTCTAATTGGCGTCCTTTATGAAACGATAAAAAGATTTTTGTCTAAAGTTAAATCATAAGCAAAATCTTGCTATTTCTCAATTAATCGTTTTTTTTTTGTTGTTGTTGTTTTGTGAATAATTTAAGTCACATGCCCAACAACACAGTATCAATCACACTGTAAAGCACCAGTGGCAATTTTCAGTATTCTTTTTTTTTTACAACATTTTTGTGGAGAGGTAAGCATGATCGAACACCCAATAAGGGGGAAGAGCATGCACGGAGCCCGGCAGCTAGTCAGCAGGCCAATCAGAAATAATAAACAACACCTGTTTATTCTAGTGATTGGGCATGGAGCTGATGGAAAGCGGCCGGCCCTTCGTGTTCGCACAGCAGCTCCGTGATGCCTGCCGCAGATGGCTAGTGCAGGATGGCCGAACCACAGCCCAGCTGGTGGATGCCGTGGTGCTGGAGCAGTTCATCACCCGCCTCCCCTCCCAAACATCGGAGTGGGTCCAGTGCCACCGGCCAGAAGATCTGGAGACGGCCATCCAGCTGGCGGAGGATCACCTGGTGGCGAAGTCCAGGGTCGGCGAAATAACCTCTCTCTCTCTCTCCTCCCCCTCTCCAGGCCCAGACTGCGGGGACCGCCCACGCCAGCACCCAGACAGCGACAGAAGGCGGACTCCCTGAGTGCCCCGCTACAGGGGGGCGCCGTTCGGGATGGAGGGGTGGAGTCGCGACCCCTGGCGGTTTCCCTGACCGCGCCGGGTCGCTCTCCGGTTCAATCGGTTGGTCTTGCTGGCCCTGGGGGTATAGTGAGAAGGTCTGGGCCGATGCATTGGCGCCGCGGGGATGAGGACAATGCACTAAAAAGCTGCTCCTTGAAGGAGGTGAGTGCATTGATTCGCGTCCCCGCCACGCCGATCATCGCCCCCGGTCGCGACAGGCTATACCGGATACCAGTGAGTATAAAAGGGGGTACATATCAAGCTCTGGTGGATTCGGGGTGTAACCAGATCTCCATCCACCAAAGCCTGCTTCAAGACCCGGCATTGGATACGAGCCACACGGTAAGGGTAAGGTGTGTTCACGGGGATGTAATTCATTACCTGCTCACGGCTATAGATATTCAATTCAGGGGTAAAAAGCATAGCGTAGAGGTAGCGGTTAACCTGCACCTCAAACACCCGCTAATTCTGGGAACCAATTGGCCTGGATTTAATAGACTATTAGGGGTCTTATGTGCGGGTGTTTCTTGAAAGAAAAGATCGCTAGATAGGGGGTGGGTCGCTCAGCTGGGGGAATCCCAGGCGGTGCCGTCACGCGCTGACTCAGAGGGAGGGCCGGGAATTTCCCGGTGTAAAGACTTTCCTCTGGAGCAGTCGCGTGACAACACATTAAAACATGCACTCGAAAGAGTGCAGGTTATTGATGGGCAAAACCTCCAGCCTGATCGGCCCCTCGCCTATCCATATTTTGTGATTATTAATGACAGGGTGTATCGAGTGACCCAAGACGCTCAGACAAAGGAAGATACAACCCAATTGTTAATACCAAAGAGCCGTCGGGAAATGCTTTTTCAGGCAGCTCACTCTAATCCTATGGCCGGACATTTAGGTCAGGCAGCCACATTAAATCGCCTCATGACCCGATTTTTTTGGCCAGGCATTCACGGTGACGTCAGCAGATGGTGCGCTGCGTGCCGTGAATGTCAGCTGGTAAATCCACCGGCCACCCCAAAAGCGCCGTTGCGCCCCTTTCAATTATGGAGATCCCCTTCGAGAGAATTGGTATGGATCTTATCGGGCCATTAGAGCGATCTGCACACGGGCACCGGTTTGCATTAGTCATAGTAGATTATGCAACCCGATACCCGGAAGCAATAGCTCTCCGTAACATCTCAGCAAAGAGTGTTGCGGAAGCTTTGTTTCGCGTCATCTCCCGAGTGGGAATCCCCAAGGAGATTCTCACTGATCAAGGCACCGCATTCATGTCACGCACACTGCGCGAACTTTACGGATTATTGGGCGTTAAATCGATTCGTACTAGCGTCTATCACCCACAAACAGACGGACTGGTGGAACAGTTTAATCGCACACTTAAATCCATGATCCGTAAATTCGTTCACGAGGACGCGAAAAATTGGGATAAGTGGTTAGAGCCCTTGTTATTCGCTGTGCGGGAGGTTCCCCAAGCCTCCACGGGGTTTTCCCCCTTCGAGCTTCTTTACGGCAGACAGCCCCGAGGGGTTTGGATGTCGTTAGAAAGGCTTGGGAGGACGAGCCTTCAGACAGTAAGAATGAAATTCAGTATATTCTGGACCTTAGAGCAAAACTCCACACAATGGGGCGGCTCTCTAAGGAGCATTTGCTTAAGGCCCAGGATGATCAACGCCGGCGTTATGATAAGGGCACTAAACTACGCAAATTTTCACAGGGAGATAAAGTACTTGTACTGCTACCCACTTCTAGCTCGAAATTACTCGCCAAGTGGCAAGGGCCGTTTGTGGTCACACGACGAGTTAACGATCTCGATTATGAGGTGGTACGTTCGGACAGGGCTGGTTCACGTCAGATATACCACATTAATCTGCTGAAGCAGTGGAGGGAGCCGGAGGAAGTGATGCTGGCTACGCTTGTTACGAACAAGGATGACCTGGGGCCAGAGAGCACCGGCCGACAGCGGCCAAGTGCTCTGGTCACCGGGGGTGATCATCTCCCCCGGCTCCCCGGCCTGAGGCGGGCGGTGGGGGTATGTGGAGAGGTAAGCATGATCGAACACCCAATAAGGGGGAAGAGCATGCACGGAGCCCAGCAGCTAGTCAGAGAGAAGGAGCAGCCGGGAGAGGAGAGAGCACACACACACACACACACACACACACACACAGCTACACGTGTGGTGAATGTGATTTAAAAATAAAAAGATATACTTACCATATCACCGACCCTGTCTTCTTCTTCCCATAACAACAACGAACTTTGCTACAATTTTATATTAGCATAAGGCAAAATAGCCCTCTAGATAATTTTATCGCTTTTATTAGTAAAAAAAATGTTATCACTCCAAAAATAAAAAAAATTGAGAACCCTGCTCTCTCTCTTTCATAAACTTTTTGAATGTAATTTTATAATGATTGATTTGGTTAAAATTTTGCTAATATTGTGTGCTTTATTTGTAGATATTATCCTGAAATGAGTCATGCATTGGAAATGTAAGTATTGTTTTTTTTTTCATGTGAAAAGAGAGCTCTCCTATTAAAGCATTATCGCATGAAACATGGAAGCTACACCAGAACCAGTCCAATTCCATGCCTTCACACAGACTGTTTGTGCTCCTTCAAGTCATTTAATTCTCTGAAGGCGCATTTAACAAGAAATCATTCACCAAATGTTGATGCAGAACAAACAGGTGCATCAAAAGTGTCTCCTTTAATATTTTACTGTTCACTTTGTGAATTTAAGGAACCATGTACAGAATCTCAGTTCTTCACCCATTTGCGTCTGCATCTAAAGAGGAATAAAAAGGTTCAGTGCCCATACAATGACTGCAAATTTGAAAGCAGAGTTTATACAACGTTTAATGCACACAAAAACTAAGGAACACCCGGTAGGTAGTCAGTGTAAATTTAAACCCAACGTTACAGTTCAAACTGAAAATGTAGCTGCAGATTTACCAGAAGATGTTACACAAAGTACGTTATCTTTTCATGAGTTGCTGGATTCTACAGAATTTGAACAAGATGAATACGAAGAGTGCAGCCAGACTCAAAATTTGGATCTTTTACAGAATCAGCTAGAACATAATTTAGGCTTACTTTTTCTTAAGATGCAAACTATTCTGCATATCTCTGATGCAGCGGTCCAGGATGTAATTCAACAAATGAATCAGATCTATCTTCTGTCAAAGCCCCTTATGTGCAATGCCATACAACAGATTCTAGACCAACATGGTGTCAGTTATAATGATTCTGTTTTGAGAGACATTATGAAAACCGTCACAGAGAACAATTTGATTTTGAAAATGACTGATTCTGGTGAGCCTCTCTCTACAGTGAGTAAACGAGCGACATACTTTCAGAAAGAATTTCAGGTTGTTAGGCCAACAGAATATAAACTTGGGGAAGACTTCCAATCGTTTGCTTATGTACCAATTCTTGATATGTTACAGGTGCTTTTAAACAGAACTGATGTTCTTGATAAAGTTCTTGGTCAGCTTGACAAATCAATGGGAATTAACTCTTACATAGACAGCACTTGTAACTGATGAATAACTTGTACACTTGTACACTGATGAATTTGAGATAGTCAATCCTCTTGGCACTTCAAAAAAGAAACACAAGATGTTCAGTGTGTATTGGGTTCTTGCCAATCTTCCATCTAAACACAGATCTTCTCTTCAGGCAATTCAGCTGGCACTCTTATGCAAATCTAGTGCTGTAAAACACTATGGATATGAGAGAATTCTTCATCCACTAGTACAAGACCTCAAAACTCTGGAAACGCATGGTGTCTCTGTTGAACAGTTAGGGGAATGTGTAAAGGGAACTGTTCTCAATGTAATTGCTGATAATCTTGGTGCTCACTCCTTGGCAGGATTTCAAGAGAGCTTTATTGTGGAACACCCTTGCCGCTTTTGCATGGTGACAAAGACTGAGATTCAACAGAAAGACGTTCTGTCAGGAGGATTTGATCTGAGGACAAAGCAAGATCATGACAGGCAAGTTGACAAAGTTTTGTCAGACAAAAGTTTGGTGAAAGAGTATGGTGTTAAGGGCAGTTGTGTTTTAAATGAGCTTGACCATTTTCACTCTGTCAGTGGTTTTCCACCTGACATCATGCATGATCTTTTGGAGGGCGTGATACCTGTAGAAATGGCACTGTGCCTCGGTGATCTAATAAAAAAAATACATCACCCTTGAGTATGTGAACAGAATAATCAAACAGTTTCCATACAAATTCTTAGACAAGATTGATCAACCTCAGGTCATTCCAACAACATTTGTCTCTAGAGGCACCATTGGTGGCAATGGCCATGAAAACTGGGCACTTTTAAGACTTTTCCCACTAATGTTTGGCTTTGACATCCCAGAAGATGATGCAACATGGGAGATTTTAATGCTTTTGAAAGACATTCTAGAACTGGCGACATCATTCCGATTCACTGATTAATCTATTGAAATTTCAGAACACAGAGGTTTGCTTTTAAAAGTATTCCCTCATTTCGTGTTGCGTCCGAAACACCACTATATTGAGCATTATCCTCAACTAATAAGGACATTTGGGCCACGTAGAGATGTTTGGACCATGAGATTTGAAGGAAAACATAAGATGTTTAAACAAATTGTACGTCAGACAAAAAAAATCAAAAATGTCCCTCATACTCTGGCAGTCCGACATCAAAGAATGGTTGCATACCATGTAGACTCCTCAAACCTTTTTAAGCCTTCTGTCCAGATGGATAAAGTGACATCTACACTGATTTCGTCATTCCCTCACAATGTGCAGGGCATGCTTCAGCAGAATCTTCCTACCCAGAGCACTGTCCTTGTCACCTCTTCAGTGTGCATTGATGGTATCAAATACAGTCCTGATATGGTTGTGTCTGCAGGTGCATGCTCAGGTCTGCCTGAATTTAGACAAATTGTAAAAATTGTGATCATCAATGCTAACATTTCGTTTGTATGTAAACAACACACAGCATGGTACATTAAGCATATGCGTTCCTACGAATAGTGTAGCAATACAACACAAATTACTCTAACTACGCTGTCCGATTTGAATGACCCTTTTCCACTTGCAAAATACAAAGTTAGGGGCAGGACATTTGTTACAGCAAAGCACTTTATCTTGTGCTAAATTGAACATTTTAAGTGGTGTTTCAACAAAACATGAAAATTGTCCTCTTTTACTCATACTTGAGGTTTTTCAAGACTATGACTTTGTTCTCCTGAACACAAAAGATATTTTGAAGCATTTATGTTAAAAAGGAGTTGCGGTTAACATTAACCTCCATGAAGAGCCTGAAACATCCTTTAAAATATCATATTTTGTGTTAAGCAGAAAAGATTCATACAGGGTTGAAACATGATTGTAAGCTTATTTTCATCACATTCATTTTAATATCAAGCTTTCATTGGTTTGTCCCAATAGGTTTGCAGAACAAAATGGAGACAAGAACTGCACTTAGAGTAATAGTGAATGAAAATGACATAAGGAAAGTCACACTTGATAGGAAACCACAAACTTTATCTTCATTGCTGGAACAACTGGAGGAGAAACTAGGTCTTCCCAACAAATTTTCTCTTCAGTATGAAGATTCGTTTTTTAACAATGCACTGGTCAACCTTACAGACATTGCAGAATTACCTTGAGGCCCACCTTGAGGGTGATCTGTCATGAAGTATCCCCTACACCAAGTACAGCTGACACAGAAATTCTGTCTTTGTCCTCTGAAGAAGGTACATCTCATGTAAGACAAGCTCAGTGGCCAGAGGCTTTTGAAGTCCCTAATTTTCCTGTCGACATTGAGTACAGACTGCGCCAAAGAAATCTTCTCTACATGAAAAATCAGACCTACATGCAAGTTCCTAGGGACATGAAACACAAAATTCTTGAAAAACTTGCTGAGTCTATGTATACCTTTAAAGCATATCCCTCTGATGATGATTTCAAGGATGTTGCATCTGCACTTGTCAAAAAACATCCATGCCTTACTGAAGCAGGTTCTTCCACTGGATGGAATGGCTGGAAGAACAGCCTCAAATTTAAAATGGGAAATTACAGATCGAAACTACGCCGGGCTGGATGCAAAGATGTTACCAGTGTAGGAAAAAGGGGAAGCCAAGATCACTTAAAAGGTGTTAAAAAGCCTAAACGATTTGAAATTAATTTTCTCCCAAATTATCCTATTGGTGAGGATGACTGCAGCATGGAAGCTAAACGCTTGCAACTTGTAGAGGAAATGAAGAAATGTCATCCAAATTCAGCTCTAATATCACAACTCATGGACTCCACTTTTTCATTAAGGAAAGAGATTGTTGAGATGGAGTCTTCTGTAACAGAGACCTTACAAAGATGGCCATCACTCTTTACAGAGAGCCAGGCAAGTACTAAATTACAGCACATAAAAGTAAAGACTCTATGCCAGATGTTTTTTTTTTTCTTAATTTATTTATTTTGTTTAGAAAATTGTCCATATATGAGTAATTATTGTTACAAGTAATTATTACCCAATATTAACTGTTTTTTATTTCCAAATATTAACTGGATTTAAATTTTTTTCTATTAGTCTTTTTTCAGGGGAATTCATGGTTACCAACAGTTTCTATTAAACATTTTGTTTGCTTTTAACAGATCAGTGCAGAGTTCAATCACATCACCAGCAAAAACCTCAAGCAGGACTTTTTCTCAGCACTTGATGAACATGTTTCTCGCTTTTTGGAAATTTTTGGAACCAAAAAAGGGGCAGTTGGAAAAAGACTTTCCGAAATCCTTGATCAACTGAAATCCAAGGTAAACTTGTCAATGTTTTTTTCTTAAACTAAAAAGTCATATTAACTAATACATTAATGTTTCAATCTCTCTTTAAAGTTTTTGTTTTTCCAGAGCAATGTCATTCCATGTTTAATAATGTTTTTGCATAGTAATCAACCTTTTTTTATTCTATTTAATTTTTTTCCAGGAAAAGGGCATCACTGCTAGACGCACAGCAGTTATTTGTGGTTTTCCACTAATTCTGGGAGAAGAAAATGACTTCTTCAAAACAGTCTTGGTAAGATTCATTAAAAAAAACACAACTCACAAAATCTATAATTTCTGCTTAATTAAACTCTTCTTTTGCACCAGAAAAGCAACCTCTGTATTTATTTATAAAAAAAATTGTGCATCCCTTGTGCATTTTGTTACATGCATTTCCTGGGATTATGGTGCAGGTAACTTTGTCTAATTTATACACTATTTTAAACAAAGACTATTAATTTGTCATTTGTAAATAGGGAATAAGATACTGCTATTACAGTAAGAGTTTTAAGCATTTGTAAGATTATTTGTAAGGTTACCAGAATTGTAATCTTTATTAAACATTTTTTTTAAGGACAGTGATTGTGACACACACCAGACTTCCATTGGAGTGATGACCGTGTTGGCAGAAGACAGTCAGGAATCTACACAAGGACTGTATTTGGATGAAGCGCACACAGCAATTATCATTGAAGGAGCCATTGTTATGGATGATCTTCAAAACATTCCTGATGCCATGTGCCTGCTTTTTGGACTGATATATGCCTTGAATTTGGAGTATCCTCCGGAGCTCAGGTACACCTTTGATTTTATTCAAAGAGTCTTTCTTTCCCTTGGACACAAATCACTGAAGCCCAAACTACAGTCACTTAAAAACTTGCTCTTAATGTAAGGTATGTTTCATCCAAACATGTTATGTAAATTCTTAACCTTGCTTAATTCCAAACTCAAAGACTTTGCTTTCTGTTGAAAATGACTCGTAACTCCTGTCAAAAAAACCATTTTTGGATATCTGTTACCTGGATTTTGTGAAGGAACAGTCTTTTAAGTTTCATTGTCTTAGCCATTCAAAGACTCTTGTGAAATGACATGAGGAAAAAAAAAAGTTTATCCCTTTAAGCTTGTGGTTGCTGAAACCATTTTATTAGTTTTTTTGCATTACGTTACAACCTTGGTCTACAATTACTTTAAGGTGAAGCTGAATTACTACTGTTATTTATTAATTTTTTTATTTAATACATTGAAGCTTGGTTGAAAGTTGATAGTTGTTACAAAATTTCTATATTGGTAAACATTTTTTGATTGTCAAAGCATCCTTTTAAGCTTATGGCTGCTCAAGCAATTTTTTTTATATATATATATATATCTTTATGTACACATGTACACACTAAATGTAGGTTAATTTACTTTAAGAAGGTTATTTGTTTTTTATTATTATTACATTAAACCTTGGTTGAAAATGACTTGTTTTACAGTGTTATATTGTTTTTTTTTTTTTTGCAGCACAAATGTTTTATAAGGTCAGTTTTTATGCTACATGTGCATTGCATTGTTTCTTATGCTGAAAAAGTTAGAACTGCATGTTTAAAGATGTGTATAGAGTGCTTAAGGTGATTGATGTCATGCCTGGTTGATGTCTGTTTGATACACTTTACAAGACAATAAAAATGTTTTAGAAGTATTGCTTTTTGTCTTTACTTAAATGTTTTAGTTCAGCTTACTTGATAATTTTAAGGCAATCGGTTACCTAATATTTTCCTAGAAGAAGTTAACACAACTAATTATTTTGAGTCAATGGTACTGAAGTTTACTTTTTAAAAAAGTTGTAATTACAAACTTTTTTAAAGTTATGTTTACTTAAAATTAATACACTACTTAACTTAGAAATTTTAAGGCAATCGGTTACCTCACTTTTTCTAAGTAAGGTCAACTTATTACATTTTACAGTGTATAGGTTATGATTTGGTCTAATTTAGATTGATTAACCTAATAAATC
>CAIGQQ010029897.1:1640069-1653803 GCA_903798035.1 Danio albolineatus | reverse complement strand
CACCTATACGTTTCACTATCCTCAGATCTCCGTCTGCTTCATAACAGCTGCATTGCGAATTATATTTTTTCACACTATAGGCTAGCCTGCCATGCAACAAATAATACATTTGCTTTTGAACTAGATATCCAGTCAAAGCACAACGCATTGCAGCACTATGGATATATTATTAGCTTAATATTATAATTATTAGACATTCGTGGATATAATGCACTCTTTTAAACAAGCAGATCTTTTTTTCTTTATGCAGGTTGTTCGCTCAGCATATGTGTAAAGGAGAAATGAGGAGAGAATGAACATGCAAACTTTGCGTGCGGAAATGCACATTTATTTAACTTCATTTCAGAGTGCACAAGAGTGTTTTAAATGTAGTGGCAGTTGGTCAAATATTTGTAACCTAGCCTATAATAAACAATAATTGTTGATAAAGCAAGTAAAACTGCGATCAGTGGACGCGCTCCATCGGCTCGATAACCTTAATATTATTTTGTGCTGTGCCGCGATTTTCATATCTTGTGCGATGGTCAAACAAATCAAAACGTTCTTTTCACCCTAATGCAATCTAATTGGGCACTATAAAGGCTAAAGAACTTATATTTTCTTAATTTTTGCAGCCTAGGGCTATACTTCTCACCATGGATTGTATCTTTTCTATACTGTAAATTCATATTGGTAAGAAAACTAAAACAAACCAACAAAATTATAACTTAATTGAACACAACCTTTCAATAAGGCACTGTACAATACACTTAAAGTGTGGTCCTCTTGTGGAAAGGCAAACTGAAAATCTATGGTTAAGGCGCCACCCAGCGGCCAAAAGCTGTTGGCGCACTTTTTACCGCTACCGCGGCAGTACGTGCGACGGTAAAAAGCCCGTTTTGAACTAGAGACATCTGTACACATAAAGAAGAACTAAAAGCCAAAACTTTAACAACAAGAGCTCAGTTTAAGAAGTTAATGTAACATTATGCTAATGGTAGCCTTACCAGTGCTAAGATGCTAACGAACTTTTTCGAAGACTAATCATCTCTATAACATAAATAGTGAACAGAAACATGTCAATTACCAACAATAAAGGTGTTAGGAACCGCTGTATGTAATATTAGCTTTGTTTTAGGGACTAAACTTACCTGAAAACAGTTAAAACAGCAGCGTTTTGTTGTGTTGTCTTTCAGGTGGAGTGTTGTTGCATCGTTTCCATAGCAACTCACTCTCCGCTCCAGCATTTGAATGAGACGCGCGTGTGCACATCAAAGCCACGCATAATTTACATAAATAAACTTTATGACTTCATAAATAATTAAATAATAACTTTATAATGAATCTTGAATTTAATATTTTTTTAATAAATACAAACCTATTATCTTTAAATCTAGCTTGCAGTATTTTTACTGCCTGCTAAATTTTGTTTTATTAGGCTAATTATATTGAATAGTCACACACTATTTGTGGCTCAGATTCACTGTAAAAATAAATAAACGATAAATATAAATAAATGTATTTATAAAATAAAGATGTGAACGTTTAAAAAATAAGTGCAGAACAGATTTCAGTTTTATCTTACATGGGAAAAAAATATGTTTTACAAAAAGCCAAAATAAAATAAGCAAATTTTTGTGAAACTGTACAACAGAAAGTGCCAGGCTGGGAGACCAGCTAATACCAGCCATGTCACACTAAGAGACCAGCTTGACCAGCTGAGCCAGGCTGGGTGACCAGCTAAAACCAGCTTGACCAGGCTGGGAGACCAGCTAAAACCAGCCCAGTCAGACTGACTTTAGCTGGTCTCCCAGCCTGGCCAGGCTGGTTTTAGCTGGTCTCCCATACTGGCCAGGCTGGGAGACCAGCTAAAACCAGCCTGGTCAGACTGACAGACCAGCTTGACCAGCCTGGCCAGGCTGGGAGACCAGCTAAAACCAGCTACTTCCAGCTAAAACCAGCTAAGACCAGCCAACCAGCTTAGGCTGGTTTTAGCTGTTTTTTTCAGCAGGGAGAGACAGAACAAAAACACCCAGACTCTGTTTTTATCATTCTTGGGGACTTTAACCAAGCAAAACTTACACATGAGCTGCCTAAATTCAGACAGCACATTACATGCCCTACCAGAGACAAAAACATTCTGGACCATTGCTACACAACAATAAAAGATGCATATCGCTCCGTGGCCAGAGCAGCTCTAGAACTCTCCGACCACTGCCTGGTTCATCTTATACCAACTTACAGGCAAAAACTTAAAACTACTAAGCCAGTATTAAGGACTGTTAAGACATGGACTAACGACACAGAGCAGGTCTTACAAGCCTGTTTTGAATGCACTGACTGGTGTGTTTTTGAAGCTGCAGCCACCGACCTGGACGAGCTCACAGAGACTGTAACATCATACATTAGTTTCTGTGAGGAGTTATGCATCCCTACCAGGACCTACTTATCATTTAACAATGATAAACCATGGTTCACACCAAAACTTAGACAGCTTCGTCAGGTCAAAGAGGATGCCTACAGGAGTGGGTACAGGATTCTCTACAACAAGACCAGGAACACTTTAACAAGGGAGATTTGTGTGGCTAAAAAGAACTATGCCAAAAAGCTGGAAAACCAGTTTTCTGCTAATGACCCTGCATCAGTGTGGTCTGGTCTGAGGACCATTACCAATCACAAAGCATCTCCACCCAGTATCGATGCCAGTAAACTTCTCGCTAACGACCTGAATATGTTCTACTGCAGATTTGACACCTTCGACCAGACACCCTCTACTCAGCCATCAACACCTCTACCCACCTCCAGCCACAACCGCCCTGACCATCTTTCTACACAGCCATCAACACCTACAGACATCTCCCTCTCCCCCCTGATCTTCAGATCAGTGAGGATAATGTGCGTCAGGTCTTCAGTAAACAGAAGAGAAGGAAACCGCCAGGCCCAGACGGTGTCTCACCAGCCTGTCTGAGAACCTGTGCTGACCAGCTGGCTCCCATTTTCTCACAGATCTTCAACAGATCATTGGAACAGCGCATAGTTCCATCCTGCTTCAAACGCTCCACAATCATCCCAATCCAGAAGAAACAAAAGATCACCGGACTCAACGACTACAGACCTGTTGCCTTAACATCTGTGGTCATGAAGTCATTTGAAAGACTGGTTCTAGCATATCTGAAAGACATCACCGGACCTTTGCTGGACCCCCTACAGTTTGCCTATAGAGCAAACCGGTCTGTGGATGATGCAGTCAACATGGGACTGCATTATACCCTACAACACTTGGACAAACCAGGGAACTATGCAAGGATTTGTGGACTTTAGTTCTGCCTTTAACACCATCGTCCCATCACTGCTCGAGCACAAACTGACCCAGCTCTCTGTTCCTAGCTCTGTCTGTCAGTGGATCACCAGCTTTCTGACAGATAGACAACAGCTAGTCAGAATGGGCAAAATCACGTCCGACAGCCGCACCATCAGTACTGGTGCCCCCCAAGGATGTGTTCTCTCCCCACTGCTCTTCTCCCTGTACATCAACGACTGCACCGCAAAAGATCCCTCCATCAAGCTCCTGAAGTTTGCGGACGACACCACTGTTATCGGCCTCATCCGGAATCGTGACGAGTCTGCATACAGACAGGAGGTGGAGCGGCTGGCTTTATGGTGCAGATACAACAATCTGGAGCTGAACACGCTCAAAACGGTGGAGATGATAGTGGACTTCAGGAGAAACCCTCCTGCACTCCCCCCACTCACCATCATGGACAGCACTGTGGCTGCAGTGGAGTCATTCAGGTTCTTGGGCACCACCATCTCTCAGGATCTGAAGTGGGACACTCACATAGACTCTATTGTGAAGAAAGCCCAGCAGAGACTGTACTTCCTCCGTCAGCTGAGGAAGTTCAACCTGCCACAGGAGCTGCTCGTACAGTTCTACTCAGCTGTCATCCAGTCCATCCTCTGCACTTCAATCACCGCCTGGTTCAGCTCAGCATCCAAATCTGACCTCCGTAGACTACAGCGAATAGTCCGGACTGCTGAACGAATAACTGGCACTTCTCTTCCTACACTTCAAGAACTGTACTCTTCCACAGTGAGTAAAAGGGCTCGCAAAATCACCCTGGATGCCTCGCACCCAGCACACTTCCTGTTCGAACTGTTACCGTCTGGCCGGCGCTACAGAGCACCGAGCACAAAAACAAAAACACAGGAAAAGTTTCTTTCCTCAGGCCATCTACCTCATGAACAGTTAATATTTCTCCTATTGTGCAATAAATGTGCAATACCTTCTCACACGCACTTGTACACAGCACCTTATAACAATATATAATGCAATACTTCTTACGCATCTGTACACAGCACCTTATAACAACATACAATGCAATACTTATGCTTTTGCACACAGCACCTTATAACCTGTATATTTATAACAAATCTGTACATACATTTCAACATCCAGATCGTTGGACTGACTGCATCTCTGTTTAATGTCTATCGTCTTCTTTATTATATTTATTCTGTGTTGTCATTTGTCACTTTATGTACACTGGAAGCTTCTGTAGCCAAAGCAAATTCCTTGTGTGTGTGAAGCACACTTGGCAATAAAACTGATTCTGATTCTGACATTCCCAAATATAGAGCTAAAATACAAAAAAGAACCTCAAGTCACCTCTCCATTTACTCTGCTGAAATGATGGCTATTATAAGAGCACTACAATGGGTAGAGGAAGTCAAGCCATACAAACCAATTATATGTTCAGACTCAATGTCATCGCTGTTGAGTATTCAGAGTGGGAAATCTACTTGCAGACAGGATCTATTAAATGAAGTACATCAGCTGATATTTCAAATAAATTAACAAAGGACTCCTATACAGTTTGTTACCCAGCAAATTCTGGTATTGAGGGTAATGAGATGGTAGACAAGCTGGCAAAAGAAGCAATTAAATCAGATCAAATAGAAATACAAGTTCCTCTTAGCAAAACAGAAATAAAAACAATAATTAAAGACGGTGTTAATAGATTATGGCAAGAGAAATGGGATAAAAATGAGAAAGGCAGACATTTTTTCGAAATTCAAAAGGATGTTATTTTATTTGATTAATATTATTATTTTTATTTTTATTTATTTTTTTTAGATATATATCTATAAATTCCCCAAAGATCACATATCAGTCCAGAAGGTGGCGGTAATGCACTTAGTTTGCAAACTGCCAATAAAATACTACAGAAGAAGAAGAAGCAGAAGAAGGTGTGCAGCACTTGGAACCCCGGGGATGGCAAGGCGGGTAGATCCCAAGGCGGTTGGCAACAACTGAAATGTGAGTGGACAGGAGAATGCAGACGGAAGTGACGAATCAGGAAATGAATCAGGAGATATGGAAGTAGGTTGCGGGAACTTTGAAAAATGGGATACGGTTAAAAACAATAAACAGAAAAAGAAACGTAAGAATAAATCTGATGAGAGTGATTCGGATAGAGGTTTAACCTTAGAGGAAACCGAGATATTGGAATACAAGGTATTTGCAAAACCTGTGCAAGAAGGGGACACATTTGGAGGTATGAATCCGATATAGCTAACAAAAACACTGCACAAAGAAATTGGCATTATAAAGAGTGCTAAAATCTTGAGAAACGGATCAATCCTGATATTTTGCAAAGATGGAAAAAAAGCAAAAAAAAAAAAACAATCAAGGTGAATAAAATCAATGGGAAAAAAGTGGAGTGCTCCAAGACAAATGGGAAAAGGTATGTTAAAGGCGTTGTCACAGGAATTCCTGTTAATGTGTCGGTAGATGAACTGAAGGCGAGTGTAAGGTCCAGCCAAATAGTCCAACGACGGTGTCTACTGCTTGATGAAGGCTCATTTGCATGTTCCATCTTTTCAGGGCACAATGTTGATTTACTTCAAGTTTAAATCATATCTGACTCCAATTTTGATCTCGTTTTATCTGACTCCAATTTATAATTTATATTACTTTAATAATTTAGCAGTTTATGAGATATTTTGGTATATATTTGAATGATCTTATAACTCCTACCGATTTTTCTTATGTAACAACTTAATTATATTCCAGACGATGACCAGAGGTTAACCACCAGAACTTATAGCTCTAGCCCCCATGATTGAAATAATCATGTAACAACTTAATCATGACGGAAATCTTTAATCAGAGGTTAACCACCAGCACCGTATAAGGTGTGTCGCCCGTCGGCTTACTACACCTTAATGCAATAACTCTGGTCCCCCATAGTACTTTTTACTCTTATTTACTCATTTATTGTGAATCTATGTCACTTTACGCCGGCTGTAATGCATCATAAGTTCACTAGTCTAAGTTCACTATGATTAATACGATTTAATAGGCAGAGAGACGGTGCCATTGTTTAAATAGTAATCTCATTTGATTCTTGCAATCATCTATGTAACAATTCAGTTAAATCTCAACGATACTCAGAGGTTAACCACCAGCAGCCTATAGCTCTGGCCCCCCATGGTAGAAGTAACCATGTAACAACTTAAATATGATTGGAATATTTAACCAGAGGTTAACCATCAGTACAAGACACGCCACCTTTCGGCTTCACATTCGTCCTAATGCATTATAACCCTGATCCCCCATAGTGATTGCAACGAATAACATAATTAAAGTCAGACGATAAGTTAGAATTTCTAGGATTTCCATCTAACATGTGTTATGTTTAGTCTATCATGGAATCTAGCACATTCTTAACTTATCTGAGTAAATAATTTCAGAGTAACAAGAACGTTCAAATATAACAATTTATTAGTCAGGTAAATGTGTATTATGCCAATTCATTCAGTCAATTCGTAAACGATCAATACAAAACATCAAATTCTCAAAGATAATTCCAAGATCAAAAAATGCATACCTGACTTTCAAAATCTACATAGTGTGGAGTTCAAAAAACTCTGCACCATGGGCCACCTCTGAAAGCAGAAGTGCCCTGAACCGCTTGGGACTCAACCTTATATATCCAAACCAAGGGATAGAAGGGGTGTGTGTTGAATAACAAAGGGCATTCAGTGAGGGTTTCTGAACCACCCGGTCACATCCTAAACAGTGGTGTAAAAGGTACCTGAAGCCATATATTTATTATTTGGTTATGGCTATTTCTGAGGGAATGAGACCATTGTACCAGTCGCACTGAGACATTTCAAATGATATCAAACATGATAGATTAAGACACTTGTATTGATATAGAACTTACTTTGAGGTGCCCATTTTGTGTGAGAAGAGGGTGCATAAAACAGAGGGGGTTTTGGGATATACTTCAGATGTAAATGAAGAAAAGAGCCGATTTGTCTGTGTTTTCAGCTCATGTCTTTAAATTGCCAAAGACATCAACTCAAAGTCTTACAGCGAGTATAACAAACGCTAATGTGATTGAAGCTAAACGATTAAGAACAAACAGAAATGGAAGTGCTTGTGACAGTCTTTCAGTTCTAGTCATATTTGATGAGGTGGTACTCCCAAAAAAGATACTAATCGGGTACATGTGTGATGTAAGACTGTAAATACCTCCGCCTCTCCGATGTTTTAAATGCCAGAGGTTTGGACATGTGGCAGCGGTTTGCAAGTGAAAGCAAAGATGTGGTAAATGTAGTGGGGAACATAAATATGGAAAATGCGAAGAGGGTGCAAAGCTGAGATGTTGTAACTGCGGAGGGGAGCATAGCTCAGCATATCGAGGATGTGAGGTTAGCAAAAGACAGACAGAAGTACAAAGAGTGAAAACAATTCAAGGAATTAGTTATGCGGAAGCAGCAAAGAAGTTTCCAGAAATTATGACTGTACCTAAACAAAATGAAAGCAGCAATAAAAATGCAGAGACATGTCATAAGTGTGAAAATTTGAAAGCGGAAACTCTGATAGTGAGCAAAAATGATTTTGTTCTCTTTATGGCAGAGATAATAAATTGTTCAGCACAAACGAAAAGCAGGAATGAAAGGATTAAAATAATAGTCAAATCAGCCAAAAAATACCTGGATGTTAAGGATCTGCTCTGGGAGACAGTTAGAGATATCCTCAATGAAGAGACACAATCCTTCCAGCCTGGGGGAGGAACGTCTTAAATGTTGATCATTCTACAATGGAATGCTAGAAGCTTGATTGCAAATGGCCAAGAATTTAAGAAGTTCATAGATAATTTTATAGAAAGACCACATATAATATGTATACAAGAAACATGGTTAAAACCTCAAATAGATTTTAATATCAGGGGATATAATGTAGTTAGAAATGACAGGAAACATAGCAGAGGAGGAGGAATTGCAACATTTATCAAAAGCGGAATGAAATTTAAGGTAGAACAAATAAATACAAATTATGAATCAATTTTAATCAAGGTATGGACAGAAAGAGGCTGTATAGACATTATTAATTATTATAAACCTTGTGATAAATTGAATCAAAACATATTAGAAGAAGTAATGGGTATATGACAGGACAGTGTTTTATGGTGTGGGGATTTTAATTCACATAATTCATTATGGGGGAGTAATAGTAATGATGCAAATGGCATTCTTCTTGAAGATTTTATTGATGAAAAATATTTAGTTTGTCTTAATAGCGGTGAAGGAACACGGTATAATTGTGCTAATAATACAGAAACAGCACTTGATTTGACATTTATAAGTAGTTCAGTAGCAGCGGTTAGCACATGGAAAGTTCTTAAACACAATACTGTAGGAAGTGACCATTACCCAGTAATGACTAAAATAGGAATAAAAATAATGTATAAAAAAGAAGAGAGAATTCCAAGATGGAAACTAGAGAAAGTGAATTGGAAAGAATTTCAAGAAATATGTGAAAATAGATTTAGGACAATACAAATAATGAATCAGACAGATGTAAACATATTAAATAATACAGTTGTTAACGAAATAATTCAAGCAGCTGAGGAAATAATGCCTAAAAGTAACAAAAATGGTTGTAACATTGTTACATTGGCTGTAACAAAAATGTACCATGGTGGATTAATGATTGTAAAATAGCTATAAAAGCGAGAAATAAAGCATTTAAACAACTTAAAAAACACCATTGACCGGAAGCTTTGATTTTGTATAAAAAGGCTCAGGCAATATTAAGAAAAATTATAAAAGTACAAAAGCGTATATTCTGGAGAGAATACTGCAATAAACTTGGACGAAATATACAATTATCAGAGGTGTGGGGTATGATTAGAAGAATGTTAGGTGTTAGAAGGAACTATGAATTGCCAGTGTTGAAGTGTGGTGATAAAGTAGCGGTTAGCAACCTAGAAAAGGCTGAACTATTAGTTCAACAGTTCAAAAATGTACAAGTGCAGAAACACTACATTAAACGAATTTTCTGATCTTTTAAAGAAAGAAGAAATATCAGAAAATCCTTTAGATTTACAATTTAATATGTTTGAATTACAACGAGCAATTACTGGTGCTAAACAAACTGCCCCTGGTAAGGATGAAATATGCTATAAAATGTTATCACACATGACAGATACATCCCTAGAAATAGTATTGAACCTATTTAATCAAATTTGGGACACCGGTCAACTACCTTTAGTATGGAAACAATCGATTAAACCAGGGAAAAATCCATCAGATCCATAGTTATAGACCCATTTCATTGACTTCACACTTATACACTTCACACTGATAACAGATAGAATTACTTATTTTTTAGAAAACAAAACCTTTTTTCTCCATATCAGAGTGGGTTTCGTAGGGGCAGAAATACAATGGACTCAGTATTGTGTTTGGAATCAGATATCAGGAAAGCACAAACGAATAAAGAAGTTGTTATTGTCGTCTTTTTTGATATAGAAAAGGCGTACGATATGCTCTGGAAGGAGGGACTGCTGATTAAATTAAAATCTGTAGGAATTTCTGGTAAAACATATAACTGGGTCATGGATTTCTTATTTGGAAGAAAGATACAAGTTAGGGTAGGAAAGGAATACTCAAATGAATACACAGTGGAGAATGGAACTCCTCAAGGCAGTGTATGCAGCCCATTATTGTTCAATATAATGATAAATGACATTTTCTCCCAGGTTGAACAAAATATAGGAAAATCGTTATATGCAGATGATGGTGCATTATGGATCAGAGGCCGGAATATGTCATTTGTGCAAAACAAAATACAGAATGCAATATTCGAGGTGGAAAAATGGGCAAATAAATGGGGGTCAAATTATCTGTTGCAAAAACTCAGGTCATTTGTTTCTCAAGACGGCATAAAACCACATCACTCTCTTTAAAACTGTATGGGCAACCATTAGAACAAGTAAAAACTGTTTTCCCCATTTCTTGGGGTTTGGATGAAAAGCTGACATGGAAGGATCATCTGAATAAAATCATAGATAAAAGCAAAAAGGTTATTAATGTTCTTTGTTGCCTGTCAGGGCAAGAGTGGGGAGCGAGTAGGTCATCGTTGCAAAATATATACTGGGCCCTCATGAGGTCTGTCCTTGATTATGGATGTATAGCTTACATGTCGGCAGCAGAATCAAACCTCAAGAAATTAGATGTGTTGCAGGCTCAGGCCCTCAGAATCTGCAGTGGATCATTTAGAACCTCACCAGTGTCATCTATGCAGGTCGAAATGGGAGAAATGCCCTTAAGCATTAGAAGAATGAAATTAATGATGACCTCCTGGGTTAGTATTCAGGGACAAAATGAATTACATTCGGCAAAGAATACTTTATTAGAATGTTGGGAGCATGAGGAAACCAATTTTTTTATTAGTTTCGGATGGATAGCTGAGGCAAAAGCCAGAGTTATAGGATTAGACCAATTACAATACTGTAAAACAGTCCCAATTCCACACTGTAAAAATACAACTTGACAAATGTTGAAATTGCTTGGTTTTTTTTGTTGGTTCAGCAAAAATCTGTAAAAAAAAATCTGTACAACTACATTTAACACATTCAATCAACTTAAACAAAGATTTTATTCTTTAAGTTAAAAAGATTTTTGTTAAAAAGAGTTTTGTGAGCAACACTTTGCTAGTTCATCCAAAAAAGCTTCTGCCAACTTGTTTTTTTGTGTTAAGTCAATCTCTGACTTTTTTTATGCAACATACAAGTAACATAACCTTTTGTTTATTAAAAAAAGGTTTTAAACATGTTAAATGTTCTAAAAAAAGAATAATCAATTGCCGTATAGAACCTTTCATAGTTTGTATTAAAAAGTAAATGCTGAGTGAAAATAATATTATTATAATATATATTATTATAATAATAATTATTATTATTAATACAATAATAACCATTGTTATTCTTCACATTGTTATTAAAACAAAACCAAAAAAAACATTACAATATTTATAGTAACTTCATTTGAAACTTAATTTGCAGTTCAACTTTATTTGGTGCACATCTGCAGTTATGTACATTTTCATCTCGCGTTCACTTATACACCACCATGGTTTGTGCCATTACCAAATGTTGACCTAAGCATACAACAGGAATTAAAATACAACAATAGTAATCTTCCAACAAAACATATAGTGCAGAATTATTTAGAGAAACATTACAAAGAATGAATAGTTTTATTTACAGATGGATCCAAGGATCCTCAAACAGGTCATACAGGCACAGCAGTATATATCCAAAGTAATGATACTCACATTAAGAAAAGAATAACTAATAACATATCAGTATATACAACAGAATTACTGGCAATATCAATTGGCCTACAATGGATTAAGGAGAACGAGGTGAATAGTGCAGTAATTGCATCAGACAGTTTGTCATCGCTTGAAAGCATTAGATCTGGAAGGTCATCATTTAGGATGGATATTCTTAATAACGTACTCTGTATGACATATTATATTAAAATTATGGGTAAATCTGTACACTTCATCTGGGTTCCGGCTCATGTAGGTGTGGAAGGGAATGAGAAGGCAGACATTCTGGCAAAACATGCTCTTAGAATTAATGAAATCGATCTAGAAATCCCATTAAGCAAAACAGAAGCAAAATTTATAATAAGAAAGTATGCACAATCAGTATGGCAAGTATACTAGGATAACATTGAAACAGGCAGACATCTTTATAATATAAATAAACAAGTAGGTGCTGGGAGAAGGGAGAACAGAAATCATAGGGAAGGAAGTATTATAACTCGGATGAGAATAGGACACACTGGACTAAACCACACTTTACATAAAATAGGGAAACACCCAACTGGACAATGTATACACCGTAATCAACAAGAAACAATAGAACATGTATTACTTTACTGCAGTAAATATAAAAAAGAAATATGTTATCTCATTCATTCAATGAAAAAGGGGAAACATGATTTCACATTATCAGGGTTATTAGGGAAAACATCTGAGGTATATAATGATATAATTAAATTTGTTAAAGAAACCAAGTTAGAAAAAAGAATATAGATATTATTAACTGAAGAATATACTGTCACATATCCGTGTGTGTGTGTGTGGTTTTTGTATTTTTTTTCCTTTCTTTTTTATTATCCCTTTCTTCCGCCCCCTTTTCTTTTACCGTTATGCTTCAGTCGTAATTCATCCAGTTCCATACTCCATTCCAGTCGGTGGCGGTAATGCACCTTCAAGTTTGGTTGCCAACCGCCAGTAAAATCCAAAGAAGAAGAAGCAAAAGAAGCAGCATCAGAAGAAGAAGAGGAGACGTTTAAAACGATATTGGAAACAACGGCTGTTCTGGTTCATGGGTCTTGTCCAGCGCTGAATTTTAGTCCAGCGGTATGAGTCATGGGTACGGTAATAGACGCGGTCGAAGAGGTGGAGGTCGAAAGTTCGGAGATATGGGGTCCAGGTGGGATGCAGGGGCCAGTGGTGGTGGAGGATACACGAAGAGCTCTGAGTGGGACTCAGTGATAGAGCATGGACTTGGAGGGTGTCGAAGAGGAGGAAGAGGCAAACATCCATCTCATTTAAAGGGTCGAGAAATAGGACTGTGGTATGCCAAATGGGGAGGAATTAAAAAGTCCGAGGCAGAGAGGAGATCTGTGAGTAATAGCGCTTAACGTTACAAATATTGCTATTAGATATAATGTCTTCTTGAAGATTCACAGTTAATTTAACCCAGTCGGCATTTCTACAGAGATTCAACGTTGAATCAACGTCAGGTCTATGGCTAAATTAACGTTAATTAATCTTTCGATTTTGCAAATTAGATCAACGTTGAGACGGTCACGTTGTTTCACCGTCGAACCACCACCGGTGATTTACCCTTGAAATCACGTTGTTTCACGCTCTTCAATCATGGGTGAATTGTGGTCGTTAGACATCGAATAAAAATTTAATTTGGTGTTGATTTTGCAAATTGACTCAACGTTAATATCTTGACCTTGTTAGGGTCGTACATTTCAACATAGATTAAATGGAAATGACATAAATAATAGCATACCAACAAAATGCACAAATATAGCAATGAACACAAATAAAAATACATAATACACATCAGGGGCGATTTTAGGATTTTCATTTTAGGGGGGCTAAGCTCCTTATGAGAAAAAAATAATTATATATATATATATATATATATATATATATACAATAAAAAAAACTTTTAGCCTTACCCAATTCACCTATACCACATGTCTTTGGACTTGTGGGGGAAACCGGAGCACCCGGAGGAAACCCATGCGACCACGAGAGAACATGAAAACTCCACACAGAAATGCCAACTGAAGCGACCTTCTTGCTGTGAGGCGAACGTGCTACTCACTACGCCACAGTGGCGCCTATATATATGCAGCCAG
>CAIGQQ010029897.1:1612575-1639969 GCA_903798035.1 Danio albolineatus | reverse complement strand
ATATATATTATATATATATATATATATATATATATATATATATATATATATTATATATATATATATATATATATATATATATATATGTTTACTAATTCACATATTTCACGAACTGAATCATAGTATTAATATAGGAAATAATTGTAGTACAAAATAGGAAATAATTTCTATCTCTGTCAGTGACTCTTGACAGTTGAGTACATTTACTAAGGCCCCGTTTACACTAGTGCGTTTTAGTTTTAAAACGGCGTTTTAGCAAGAAAACGATCCGCGTCCACACTCGCGTTTTCACCCAGCGTCTCAAGAGATCTCCGTCTTCACTAATCCACCAGAAACGTATATCACGTGACCATTGGCGCACTCTGAGCATGCGCGGTCAAGTATAAACAGGAAGCATGTGTCATTCGGTTATTGTTAGTCAACAAACGCTGGTTGAACGATGAACGCGATGGTAAAGAAAGCAAGAGAGGTCTTTTTGAGGACAGACGACGAGGTTGAGTTGTTACTTAAAGTAACAAATGAATATAAAACATCCATGGCTATCGAAAATACAGTGTTTACAGTGAAGACTGGTCTGCTGTCTGCCGGTGACGTTATAGCCACGTGCGCTTGACGAATAAGGAAAGGATACGCAATGACCCAAAGCCCCAATCACGTAGCGGATCTCAGCAGCCACGCCTCTGTTTTCAAAAGTATGCGTTTTCCCACGTCCACACTGAAACGCTGCGGCGGCGTTTTAGAATGGAAACGCTCTCTCCAGCATTTCTAAAACGCTCCGTTTTCGCACCTCGAAAACTCCGGCGTAGTATGGACGGATGGCGTAACCGTAGCAAAACTTATGCGTTTTAAAACGAAAACGCACTAGTGTAAACGGGGCCTAAGTCTGTCACTCAGTGACGTGCAGTGAGGTTTGTGGCTAGTGAGGCACTGACACTTTCACTGTCAAAAGTATATGTACAAACAAATCCATCCGATATATTTGCCAACTGATTTTGTTTCATATATCATGTCAGCATTGTTTCTATACACATGGCAGGTGGGTCAGTGACAAATAAGGTGCGGCAAGATGAGAAAATATTTTTTTTTTAAAAAGATGATTTTAAAGCATCCATCATGTATTTTAAAATGCACAGATTGTGTTCATGTTGATTTTATGTAATTAAAACTAATATTTGCACCATTTTTTTTTACAAATGTTAGACCTGAATGTACCTGAAAATGTCAAATGGTGTAACTGTCAAAACATTGGAAAAATTTAATATTTTACTCCTAGAAGATCTGCAAGTGTACTCACAGAAATAAAGCATTCATTTTAAAATATCAAACCAACATTTATTTTATTTGCGTTATGTCTAAATGTACATTTTAATGAGTTTTTGCAATATTTGGCCGGACACATGCTAAAACAAACTTGATTTCTAAATAATTTTTGACCAATTATGTACAAATTGTTAAAAAACACTTTATTACACTAAAGTAAGTGTTTTAAATTGTATTTCACATTATCTCCACGTATATAATTATATTTTTATAAAAAATATTGGTTACACCAATTGACACAAACCAGTTACACCACCTGACCGTGTTGCTTCAACAGCCAAAAATGACTGAAATTGACTATGAATATCAAATACGACAGTCAACAATTTCAGCTGAAGTGGTTTTACTTTCTTTTAAATGCTGACCAAAATGTCTGACAACAAGAAATCATTGTGGTGATGAAAGGTGTTTCTTATGTCTCATATTATAATGACAGTTGAGGAACAATATCTGAGGGGGTGTGATTGTCATTGACAAACGTGTTCACAACCATGAAACAATGTTGCTGAACTTCAATACATAAAGTAATAACATCCTTTACATTAAATCTGTGGCCATCATCAATAGAATAATAATACTAAAACAAACACGTGTAGCATTTAACATCTTTTACATCACTCTGTTTCTTTTCAGTTGGTTGAAGTAAAATAAAAAAAGTAGTTGATATTACAAAGAAGAAAAAATATCCACTATTTTATTTTTAGTTTTATGCTATTTAGGAGCAATTTGCCAAACACTGACAGGTACATAAAAGCTGCTGCCGCTCTGGATGTTGCCCTGGTTCTAGGATTGAGAGCCAATGTTTGCAAACATACATGACTGACTAACGGTGGCGTACAGCGAGGTATAGAAAAAACATTTTAATGAGTTTCCACCAAACGTATCTACAACCTATTTTTTTATTTTATAGATAAATTAATTAATTTAGCACCTCCTGACTTTAATACTTTTTGCCATTATAGTTAATCCGATTCACCTCCAGTTGTTACTAATAATAGTACAACAACAGTGAGCACATCAAGTATGAAAGCCTCCAGAACTCAAGGCTGTGAGCACCCAGTCAGCAGAGGCTCATCAAAATTGTTACCACTCCTATGTTAAATTTGAACTCTTTCTTGAAGGCTGTGCATCGATGGATTACTCTTCAATGTTTGGACTCTCAGCAGTGAATATTAAACCACACTGAACTAAACTGAACTTCAACACTGAACACTGGACTGACACTGTTTCAATTTTTTATAATGCATGTGAAGCTGCTTTGACACAATCTACATTGTAAAAGCGCTATACAAATAAAGATGAATTGAATTGAATTAGGTTAATTAAGCAAGTAAGATTTTTTAGGCATTGTATAACAGTGGATTGTTCTGTTGGCAATCAAATTTTTTTTAAGGGGGTAATAATATTGACTTTAATATTGACAGGGCTAAGTTAGCATGTTTGCCTTACAGCAAGAAGATTGCTGGTTCGGGTCATGGATGGAGCAGGAGGCCTTCTTGTGTTAAGTTTGCATGGGTTTCCTCCAGTCAAAAGACTTGTGGTATAGGTGAATTGGAGAAACTAAATTGGCCGTAGTGTGTGTGTGCGAGTGAAAGAGTGTGTCCATTATATTAGGTGAACTGAAACAAGAATTAACATTTAAAAAAAGCATTCATGTTGAGCAACATAATAGCTACATAATTATATTGTCCTAGGTTTAAAGAGCTTTAATAGTAAGGTTGTGGATTAAGCACCACCTTCTCAATAAATAAATAAATGAATAAGTAATGCAACATTATGAACCCAAAATAGTTCCAAATTGTAGAATCATTTATATAGCATTTTTAATCAGCATCATAAACTGATGATATTTGACTAAATTGGCCCCCAACAGAAAGATGTGTAATTGGAGTCAAACCAGTTACACCACTTGACATTTCAACTTAAAATCAATTTTGACAGGCATTTTTAAAATACCTGTGTAAGCACATGGACTTGGTGGGAATATATTTTAAATGTAAGTTTTAACGATAACACTTATTTTTATAATAATGACCAATTATACTGTACTCTTGGGGTCTTACCATTTGACGCGTATATAAGAATATCTGACCACTCATTAAAAAGGTCAGAATATCTCACATTTGAAAAAGAGTTAATATCCTTTGCATGTAGCAATTAGTCTTATCAAGGGTCCTTCTCTGTGATACAGTTTCCTGTCTCATGGTCTTCTGCACAATATTAACAAAAATGGAGCTGTGGGCTCAATAAATGGGGGTTACACCATCTTGACACTTGATATCTTGACATAATTCCCCAAATTATTATTAATATTTAGAAAAATTATGCTATATTTACCTTTATTTACTATTAAATATGTCTAATATAAAATTATGCCTAACTAGCTGATATGATGTTTCATTGAGAATTTCACCTTTTTTAAACAAGATAAACTATTTGGTACCTATTTGTTTTGGTTACACTACATTGACATTCTTGTAATAATCCCCTAAAAAATATCTTTAAATGGATTAAAACCCCAAAAATTTGACTTGGCCCTCAAAATAGAGAATGTATGCAAGTAATTTGCTTATTTATTTTGAAACTGTGACCTTTTTGACTTCATTTAAATCACATGGACACAAAAAAATGAGCGTCATGTCATTGACCCAGGTACATATTGGGCCAAGGAAGAATGTAAAATGTATAGCGATTAAATATACCTCCCAAAAAAACACCCAGCTGTATGCTACAGACAACTATTACAAGCAACTACACACACCACAGCGGATGCGCTCTTTGTCATTCTCTCTCACACACACACACACACACACACACACACACACACACACACACACAAACAAACAAAAACACATTCTCTCTCACTCACTCACTCACTCACTCACTCACTCACACACACACACACACAGGATTCACACGCTGGTCTTACCTTTACAGCAGGGCTATTCAATTAGTTTGTCATGGGGGCCAGTTCATGAAAAGCATCCCAAACGAAGGGCCGGAGAGGTATGACGTGCAATATGATTGAGGACACAACTGCATATGTTGCATTTTTGCTCCTTAAGACACCCATGTTGGCTTTTTCTACATTAAAATGTTAATATGTTGTATTTTGAAACTACATAATATCAGTGCATTTTACAATGTGGCTTTTTTTAACAAACATTCAAATGTTTTATTTCAAAGCACAACACAAGCAGTGCATTGTTTAAAGGGCCATGAAAAACACCAAAACACATTTTTTGAGCTGTTAACAGTCATATATGTCTCCCACACTGCTATAAACACTATTAGGACACATATAATTGACTAAAAAGTGAAAATTGGTTGTTTTTGTGTTATTTCAAGCAAATTCGTTCTTCCGGTTTGAAACTAATTTTTGAGGCTGCACCACGCCGATGAGATCTATGCATGTACTCCAGCGTGCACAGTGGACGTCTGTCCCGGCAAGTACATTGTGACGTCTCGATTGTGCAAACTGATGTGAGGCTCAGCTGCCACGCCCTCACCTCGAATTCTATGCTGTAATTGAACAGGAAATATGCAAACATTGATTTTCATAAAAAATGATTGAAATCATTTGAGTCGTAGAGAAATTGCATCTATAGCACAGATTAGTGGTAAAATACAGATTTTTATCATTAGTATGCATCTCATGATGGCAGGTGAGGATGATGACAGGTGAGGCCCTGCCCCTCCTGACCGCACGTCCGTGCTGTCACTGTGTTAAATTTTTTTCTGTGCATGACTGTGGTATAGATAATGCCACATGCACTGTAGTATGTTTTATAATGGTAGGTAAAATGCTTTAATGGTGTAGTAAAATGTTTGTTAAGAGTTACATTTTCGCTGGAGGAAACAGCTGTGATTATGAGGTGTGGATTGCTCCTATGTGACATTGGGGTAGAAGTGATACAAGTGTATCCATTGCAAAGAACTGCAAATAAGCATATTGTATAACAATTTATGGATAAACACACACCTTGTTCTCTTGCTCTGCACAGCTGTGGTTTACTGATCAAATGAAAAACGAAAGTCGGGAAGGAGCTGAATTCTGCCGCCGTCGTCATATCAAATTTAAAGGGGACAGAGACTATACAGACAGTCTACATTTTATGAGCTAATTGGAAAAGTTTTAGCGGGGCTGATTAGAAATATAGTAGCCCCCCTAAAATAGTCCGGGCGACTCCCATGATGCACATACACAACTTAGCCTGTGTATCAGTTTATTGAATACACACCACATGTCATGACTTCACTTATTCAAAATATAATACAGCATACAATCCATTAAACGCACTACACTCAAATACAAAAAAAGGCATACATTTAAATGGTCACTTTTCAATAGGGTTTCATGAGTTAGTAATTACTAACATGAACTAAGAATGAACAACACATGTAGAGCATTTATTAATAATTTAATAAATGTAGAAATTTCCTAATGCTTTATTAAAATAAACATTTATGTTTGTTAACAGTAATGCACTTCGGGCTAAAATTAACTATATTTTCTTTTAATGAAAGATGTTTTAAATGTATCGTTCTTTGTTCATGTTAGTGCTGTGAAATATGGACAAAATGATATTGTTTTTTTTTTTAACAAATATTGTGATTTGCGATTTCAGCAACTGTTTTTGCTTTTTCAAACAAGCTACATACATACATTCTAAATGTATTCAGTGCACAAGAAGTGCATTACAAAACATTTCTCAACGAAATAACATGGTAAGAAGTTTAATAAGTAAAATTGTCTTTAAAACATAAAATAAATTAAGATTAACTAACCTCAACTCTAGTTAAAAACATACTGTACACAGTAGTACTAACTGCGTGGTAAACAAAACTGTAAAAATTTGTCCTAAAAACAGACAACATGAAAAAATAAAGATTAACTAACCTCAGTTCCAGTCATAACAATAAATAAAAACCTAACGTAAATAAAAACCACCTATTCGGTTCTCCTGCTCAACTTCATGGTGCGCAGAGTGAGCTCTGATGGGTTAACATCTTTCTCCCGCTCAGCTTAGCTGTAAATGCCTGGTGTGCTGCGTCAGCTCTGATTAGGTTAACATATTAAAATCATGCAAACAAAAATGTATTTTGAAAAAAATCTAAATAAATTTATGTATAAAATTGCAGACTTACACGGTTTAGAAATTGCATGTGCTTAAATAGTTTTTTTTTTTTTTTTTTTGGCGATTGCGATTATTTGCAAATGTTTTTAAATACATAAATAAACAGTGTTGTGCAAGTTACTTCAAAGCTGTAATACATTACAGATTACTTGTTACTGTTATTTAAATGTAATCCCTTACCTTACAATATTACTGTCTCAAATTTGTAATGTTACATGACCCATATTACTTTTTTAGTTACTTTCACCAAAATAACTATATAATTAGAACTTAACATTGTAAAATGACGAAACGTACTGCAGAGCATTTTACATTCAGTAGAAAGCGATATGATGTAGCAGAATGACTGTGACCTATCCAGGCTACTAACAATATAGTATATAATTGGCAATGTGAAGGCTCAAGACAATGCAAGAAAGGATGACAGCCAGAATCACAAATGATCTAAGTCTGTTAACAGTATGGTAGAGGTAAAAGTGATCATCTGGCAATATCGCTGAGTTGCTTGACTATATTCATATTAGACACTACAGGCCTATATGTAAACTCCAATGCCATGACAAGATGCAGATTTTTTTTTCTTATTGTTGCCATTATTTTATTCACTTTAAATTTAAGTGGCTCACATTACAAAACTATCATGCACAAAGTGAGCGTGATGAACATAGCTTTCTCAATATAATGCCTGTGCACCAATTTCCTCTGTTTGTGGACAAAACGGCTTGTGAGCTCTCAAATATACGCTGCTTGCGTGCAGATTTCCTCACATTCTCCCAAATATGCACTGCTCACGCACACACGTTCTTGCTCTCAGTATACTGCTCACTCAGTGAGATTATATGCAGACTCGCAATGTGTGTCTTGTGTTCCTTCTTCCTTTTGTGCTTTTTGATATGATTTATATTGGTCCACTATTCATTAACAATAACCAAAATACTAAAATAGACTTGCATATAAATTTTTTATCAAATAAACCAAAACATTTTTGGCTGTATATGTTATATGATGAGATATTTCCAGTTTCCAACACTTAAAGACAAAGAGAATAGACGTTGAGTGTAAAGAATACATTTTATTTTAAAAACATTAAACATCCAAAAGATGCACCATACTAATCAAATAAAAACATTTAAATAAAAATTTACCTAATGCAAGCAGAAATGTTACTAATAGAAAATAGGGAAAACTTGATAAGGTATTATAGCCTACTGTACTATTTACTCTTCAAATAAATGAAATGTGGACTTCCACATTGTTTATGATATTGTGGAGAACATTTTCCCT
Source organism: Danio albolineatus (assembly GCA_903798035.1). Classification (NCBI taxonomy): domain Eukaryota; kingdom Metazoa; phylum Chordata; class Actinopteri; order Cypriniformes; family Danionidae; genus Danio; species Danio albolineatus. The sequence goes on along the minus strand of CAIGQQ010029897.1, from coordinate 1,632,227 downwards.
GTGATCCTCTTCATTTTGAGGAAAAGCTGTTCCACAGGGTCCCTGAACACGTCTATTGGCATGTACAGTGTTTTGAACATTACTATAGTAAAGTACTTCAATGAATCTGTTGTGGTAATACTATAGTTGCTATGTTAACACAAGTGAAATAAACAAATTACCTAGTGCTGTAGTTTTTTTCTTTACAATATAGGGTATATTATTCTACAATTCACCACACTTTACTTTAGTAAAACTACACTTTGTATTTCATTTTATCAGTTCACTATTCTTAATACTACAGATGGCTGAAGCATTCATTAACAAGTTGAAAATTATACTAGCCTAAAACATAGGCAGTATACCTAACACTCAAAAACACTAGTATTTATTTTAGAAATTACATAAACCTGTAGGTAAATAGTGTAGAAATATCTCTGGATATATAGTGTAAGATAATATAATCTCTGGAGAGCAAAAGCACAAAAAGAGGAGGAAACACAAGGCACAAATTGTGAGTTTGCATCATCTGACAAAGCAGCCGTGTTTTGAGTGCACGCGAGTTTTGTCCAAACAGAGCAAACCGGCGCGTTTGCTCGCTCGTATTACATGAATACATTTGTCAGTGAAATAACACCATATGCACTTACGTCCATCTCGCGAATGTACTGTCTTCTGCCATTTTCATCAAGTAGCCGCTTTTCCGCTGTGCGTTAGGGCTTAAGATTACTGTGCACCGGGCTGAGCCAATGAGAAGCCCCTGTCTGCAGACTGCAGATCGGGGCGGGGCTGCACATTCAGCCACACCCACCTGTAATTCCATTGGTTAGTGGAAACGTAATAGCGTCGATCCCCACTACGTGGTGTCAGTAAACAGGAAATGCATTTACAACTTCTTAAATATTGTTTTTATGGTTAATAAACAAAAAATACACAGGAGTGGACACTTGCTGAGTGTTTTATACATTAATTATGTACGTTATTAAATTATGATTTTAATCGATAAAGAAAACAGTTATGTGAATTACAATTTCAGTTATATTAAACTGGATCCCAAAAAAGACCCTTTTCACAATGATACCACACTTCTACCTTTCAGCAATGCAGTGTTTTTAGTTCACTTTCATTTTTAGGACCGGTTTGCTTTTAAATGAATAGGAGACTTCTCTGGAAAATTCAAAACTGAAAATGTTAGCATTACATGTTGTGATTTAAGACTATTACAGTATTGGGCACGAGTCCAACTTTTTTTTTCTTTCAATACTGTGCTGCTTTGAGTTTGAATATTATTTATTTATTTATTTAGAGCAGGAATTAGCTAATATTTATCAAGGGAAGTATATGTTTGTAACCTTTTCACTTATTAAATCAGTTTATTTCATCATATAATGGATTTAATTTTTTATTTGGTGCTGCTATGAATATAAATCGTTTTTATCTGTTATATGTAAATGTTCCAGCACGAGTAAAATTCTTTGTCATATTACCTGGTAGGTGTTTCGTCTATAAATGCAATCAGTTTCACAATTTATTATTTACTGGTCCATTAAAGTTTTGTTCAGTTTCTCCATTTGAATTAATTAAAACTCTGCTCTGCTGCCATCTACTGGGTGGTTTTACTTTGACGTCTGTACTACGTTTTAATTAATAAGTCACAAATAATTTCATAATATAATAATACTGAATTAAAAGTGCAGCCTTCTTAGTGTTATTTTTGTAACTGTAAATGCAGAGTAAATACTTTAATACCGCTTTCTGACACTTCTGGGTCCATTTCTGCACTGCACAGATACTGTAGATCTTTAAAAATATTTTTATAATGATTTATTTGATTATTAAGAGTCACTTACATTGTTATTCTATTTCATTTTAAATAGACCTAATATTTTATAAAAAGAGTGGCATAAAACCCCCCCAGTTTTATTTATTACGTATTTATCAGGACACCAATCAATGAAAATAAATTTGGCATAAAATATGTGCAGCGCTCATGTAAACATCTGAAATCTTTATTTTACAAATGCTGACAAGTACATACCAACTTCATCTGCAGTATATACAACAACACAAAACAATTTTTTTTAGATGTCAGATGTCTCACCTGCAGCTCATCTGTGTATGCACATGCGCATATATACAAAAGGAAGACTGAAAATTTATAGAAAATAATAATAATAATTTAAGATACGGCAGTTCGTGATTATCAACTTTAATAAACATAAGAACAATTAGATATTTTTCAAAGGAAAATTCTCCTCCAGCATTGAAGTAACAATCTGCTAAGCAATATCCTAGGAAGTCAATTGTTGAACAGTATGCTTGCCATTCCCAACAGACAAAGCACTTCGTCAAAGTATATGGCACTCTGATTCATGACACCTAAATAAAATCAAGTATATTTTTAAGCAAGACACAAACGTCATTCAAAGTTTTACAACTAATGGAGTACTGTAAAAGGTGCTTCTGTACTATTTATCATGTGTACACACACACAAACAAATGAGAATTACTTTATGATGAATATAAACAAATATGGAATATGCCAAGCACTTTCCTCAGTAGTCACTATTTAAAAATAAATAACCATAAATAACTTACTGTCTAGCCAGATGTAGTGAGCCTGCTCCTTGAATTTTGGATTACTGACAATGGCTCAGAAGGTCCTGCATGTCAGTGAGAGTTGCAGGAATGCCCCATCACCATCCTGTGTGACAATTCTCAAGAGTATACGCGGCAGGATCTCAAGAGGCATCTGTACAAAATAGCCAAAAATATGTCCAAACTGTCGCTTAAAATACAGCAAATTAAAGTCAAACTCAGAGCTAAATATGTTTGTACAAGGCATGCCCCCTGCTTACATCCCACCTTGCATAACAGTTTTACGCATGGTCATAAAGTAAATAAAAAAGAGAAAATGAAGTGTAAATATAAATGTAAAAAATAATTAAACGCAAAATAAATTATAACAAAAAGAAAGAAAGAAAAGAAAACAGAGAATATGCTCCACAATAATTATAGTGATGGATATATCAATGCCAATGATCTGCAAGCAGAAGGTAGTATAGATCAATGTTAAGAATCAAAAGTTTTATATTGTCTATATTTAGCAGTAACATCTGTGTATGTATATTAGAGAACAAGCCACAAAGAAAAAAAAATTGTTCATTGATATCTTTGATATCATTAAAATTCATTTGATAGACTGTTTATCAAAACTCTTTAAAGTTTATAATAATCTAAATGAATAAGACAATCAACCTGGAAAACGCCAACCCTAACTTTTACAAGGCTTTAAAACTTCACATCTCTTTTCAGCTACACACAACTAAAGAATAAAGGACTTTAATTAAATAAATTACACATACGTAGCTCGTGGCGTGTACATAATAAGATGTGTACTCACCATGCATTGATGAAAACCAGAATCGAAAGCATACATTACGTCAACATCAATAGGTTTCCGTTAACCAATGAAAGACTTGTAGGCGGAGCGACATGTTCAATCCCGCCCATTTATGGGGCGGGGCTGCACATTCAGCCCTGCCCCATATGCAGCCCTCCCCCAATCTGCAGTCTGCAGATGGTGTACTTGGAGCCAATAGCCTTGGACCTCGAGCTCAGAGTCTGGAATCACTCCGCGTTCAAAGTAAAAAGTTCCAAGAGCGAGAGGGAGATTGATGACAACACAGGCCGCACGTATATTCAGCAACCACGAACAGGAAATAGAACTGCGCTATTTTTATTTGTTAATGTCTTGCGGTCGAAAAGTTTGTTGTAACGCAAGCGTTACTGAACATGTACCGTGTAAAATATTACTGAAAATGCATTAGTAATGCCTTACACTACTGCGTTACAGGAAAATGTAATACATTACTGTAATACATTACTTTTGTAACGCGTTACTCCCAACACTGTAAATAAATAATAAATAAACAATTTGTAAACCTTATTGTAAAGTGTATAACCTTATATTAAAGTGTTACTAATTAAATTGTGGGATGAAGTAGTCTTTTTTATTTATTTATTCGTAGGAGTAACTGAAGATACTTGCAAGGATTTGAAAGGGTTTTAGTTCCTTTTCTGGAGTTGGAACATCCTGAGACAGTTGCTGTGTATAGACTTTTTTTCTTTGATGCTTAGAACTTCCGTTTACAGCATTTACAACTGGTAAATCTTGATCTAAAAGTGGTTGTCAATACCGTTTTGAGTGGCTTATGGAGTGTTTTTGTGATCCACAACTTTGATTTTGAAAGGTGTGCATGTGTTAAAGCTGTTATACTTCTGTCAGCATCAGTGTTCTGCAGTGTGTTACTGGGACAGCACGTGTATGTCAAACATTTTGGTGAATTACATTTGTTTGTTTTAGTCCACCTTTGCAAGGACGAGGCTCCATTTAAATTGCACAAGATGCGGTCTGACAGTAATGGTAAATGACTCTCAAATGTTGTTTTTCATTTGCATTTTTTAAATAAACAATCCAAGAGGTGGTGCTGATCGACAGCAGTATTAGTTCAAAGGGTGTTAAAAGCACACAAAATAGATCAAAACTATAATTACAAAGCTGTCCGAATGTGACGTTTACAAGCATCAAGCTGCCGCTTGAAAGTTTGAAGCATTCTTCTTACGCATACATGCAAAGCATAATGAGTAATCTTGCATTCTAAGAACAGGTCTATACAGAGGAAGAGGGAGCTATACCTTCATTGGCAAATGAACCAAATATCACATCAAAATCACCTAAAATAGCTCAACTTATTGTTTGGTTCTAAGAGAGAAAGAAAGAAAAAATTTTCAAATCCTAAAAATAACTTCTCTATGACAAAATTAATGATATATGTACTGGACTTGTTACACAAACATGACTATTCTTTATGATTACAAATTACACTGTAGTGGGTGCTGTTGGTTTGCTCCAGTAATGCCTTCAGAGAGCGCCACAATAGTCAAGTTATCCATACAAAAAGAGAGCTATAAATGTGGTGTAGCAGAACTTCAATATATGTCTGTGCAGGCTGACACAGGTTTTTAGGCTGTCAGTATGTTCTTGATGGCCTTAACTGGAACTTCCAGAGAATCTGCAATAAATGAAATGCTAAGTTATGCCAGGTATCTGCTACTATACAAAGTATTTTTACCAACAGTGATCAGATTGTATAACCAAAGTCATACCAGATTAATTATGCTGAATTGTAATATTATATATTTAAATATAGACAGGTGTCTACTAAAAACTAAGGTGTGCAGTGTGACTGTAATATTATTATTGTTTATGTATATGCGTGTAACTTATTTTATCTATTTTTAGTATGGAGAGCTCTGCTGTGACGTGAATTTCCCTTTGGGATTGATTAAAGTCTAACAAACAAAACAAACAAACAAATATCTTGATGCATCACGGTGCATTGACGGTGCTTTCCACACAAAATTTTATATTTTACTTCACAGCACAAGAATTATTTTATTAAAATGTATCAATATATTCATATTTATACATTATTTGTAATACAATTTTGTCCTTTAATACAAACAGAACTGTTCCCTTAACTCAAGTACATGCACAGAAAACGATCATCGCTGATCCGTGATAGGTGCTGTGAAGAAAACTCGCTATGCAGACATAATAAACATAATATCAGTGATGAACAACTTGTTGGGTTGTTTGTAATCTAAATTGATCATTTGTTGTAATCAACACTTTGCTTGCCATGTGTTGTTGATTTAAGATTGTTTTCAGTTTGATTGGCATATTTATAATGATTATAACAAGTGCACGTGATGGCACGCACACACATATGGCCCGTTTCCACTGAGTGGTACGGTAACGGTACAGTTCGGTATGCTTTTAAGGCCGTTTCTACTGTCTAAAAGCGTACCGAACCGTATCGTACCACTTTTTGGTCACCCTTTGCAAAGGGTACCAAGAGTGACCAAAAGGCAGAGCTAGACGCGCAGCTGAACGCTATTGGCCGGCAGCTAGCTCTCTGCAACTCTCACATGGTCGCCCACTGAAGCTAAGCAGGGCTGCGCCCGGTCAGTACCTGGATGGGAGACCACATGGGAAAGCTGGGTTGCTGCCGGAGGTGGTGTTAGTGAGGCCAGCAGGGGGCGCCCAACCTGCGGTCTGTGTGGGTCCTAATGCCCCAGTATAGTGAAGGGGACTCTATACTGCTCTGTGAGCGCCGTCTTTCGGATGAGATGTTAAACCGAGGTCCTGACTCTCTGTGGTCATTAAAAATCCCAGGATGCTCTTCGAGAAAGAGTAGGGGTTTAACCCCGGCATCCTGGCCAAATCAGCCCATTGGCCACTGTCCATCATGGCCTCCTAACCATCCCCATATCATAATTGGCTTCATCACTCTGTCTCCTCTCCACCAATCAGCTGGTGTGTGGTGTGCGGTTCTGGCGCAAATTGGCTGCCGTCGCGTCATCCAGGTGGATGCTGCACATTGGTGGTGGATGAGGAGATCCCCCCGATTGTGTAAAAGCGCTTTGAGTGCCCAGAAAAGCGCTATATAAATGTAGGGAATTATTATTATTATTATTATTATTGGTTTACAGAAATACGTCATTTGCTCGCGCAATAAGACAGAATGAAAACAAAGGACCCGCCATGTTTAATACACAGACGAGAGACAATACTCTGAAATAATATGAACATATAATAACGAGCCATGGTCGACCCGAGCACAAACAAACCTTGTTGTTGTCTTGATGAACAGCCACAAAGCCAAGAGAAGAGCAGATTCTCCCCGGTGCCCGTAGTTTTTACGAGCATGTCCTAAGCGCGAGTGGTTTCGCTTTTTCACAAATTATTGTTTCAACGTGAAAAAAATGCTGGACTAATCTGCACAATTATGAACTTGGAATGACGAAATTACTCTCTAACGTGAGGCTACATGTGCTGGTGAAGATTAAAGATACAGATGAGAGGTTTGCACTGACTGGGGGCTATATTTCGTCTTGTTTTTGAACCTAAATAAGGCATAAATGTCTGCTGTGTGTAGTTTACCTGTAATTGGTAACGTCGGAGACTGTAAGGGGCTGTATGTGTTCATATATGCTGCATTTATTTATTTTATATTATCGCAGACAGTAGGCTATTTCGCATCATTGATCTAGTTATAATCAGATCATGTTTATAGAAAGGTCAGTAATGAACATTTATACACCAGTGTTTGTGTATAATAAAGCCTCTGTTTTGTGAGAAGTGATTCTCGTATGATTTGTGAACAACCCATAATGTTTAATGTAAACATTCCTTGAGCGAAAATGACGTCGACTGAAACTCTGTCGTACACCACGCCCACCAAAAGAGTACCCTTTAGCAGTGGAAACACTAGCCTGATAAAGGTGACCCGTACCGTACTGCAGTGTTTCTCAACTGGTGGATCGCGACCCAAAATATACATATACCGGACTTTTATTTTGAAATGCGCAATTGTACTTTGTAATATTTGTATAATTTGATACATTTTGTCCAATGAAATCAATAAAAAAATTGTTTATTTGTAAGCCTTGGTGATTTTTCTTATGATTTATCTGTCACTACTTGTGTATGTTAACAAATAAATACAAATTAATTAATTATAATTCCTAAAATTAAAATATAGTTCCTAAAAATTTGGGTCGCGACTTGATGACCATGTAAAAATGTGGGTCCCATGGCCAAACCAGTTGAGAACCACTGCCGTACCGTACTGTACCACTCAGTGGAAATGGGCCATTATAGAGCCGACAAAGCCTTCACAGCACCCCAAACAGTAGCAGGGAAGAGTGTGTCACTGATTTTAGCATAGTTTCTCAACCATCTGCCACATTCTCTCTTTATATCATGGATAAAGTCATCAGTGCTCAGGTGTGTATCAAAGTCTGACTCTGAGGACAAATCTGATGAGTGATAAGTCACACAGCGCCTGCAATTAAAGTTTCAAACTCATAGCGTTATATCATAAACCTTTCATTGATCATTTTTACCACAATTGACAGCAAGAACAAACATAAAGCGTTGTCTGATTGACTAGCAGCAACATGTGTTCAAAATAATCTAAAATGCCAAATGAGACAAATTTTTGCCACATTTTCTGAAGTAAAACATGCTATCTGCGTTTAGCTTTTCCCTTGTACAATGGCTCTGAACTGTCAAAACACCTCTCAAAGCACCTTTTTGCACATTACTGTAACACGTTTTATTCAAGAACATTTGAGTTGGTTTCAGTTCTTAGTTCTTTCATTTTCATTTTATTTAAAATATACTTGTTTAACTTTGTTAATTAAATGCCATTTTGTTATTTAACCCATTATTTTTATGCAACAGTCAAGTTGCATGTTAATTTGCTTTGAGAAGAAAAGGCATGCTGATCTATGTGAAATCGTGAATATAGGTCTATATAATTACCTTGAAATTTTGAAATTATTGCTTTTTTTGCTATTCAAGCTATTCATTTGTATACAGTTGTTCACTGTGTAAAAAAATAACATTTTGTATTAAATGTTAAAAATAACAACTATTTATATTCATCAGCCTATATTAAATATCGCCCTCCAAATCTAAAAAGTTATCGTTATTGTAATTGTATTTTCTATATGGCGCCAGATCACAACTTTTAATAAACAAGCTAAATAGTCTTTATTCTAAATAAAACAACTCTTGTATATCCTGTAAATAATATTTTAATAATATTCTGAAATCTTCTGTAAACACATATTTTAATGTCAATAATAATTTTATTATAATGGAAAACATGCCATCTCAAGTGTAGGGGATCAACCTATGTTAAAAGATCAATCAGGCATTTATTAGCTCATTTCAATGAATCGGAAGATTCAAATCATTGATTTAACTCAATTGAGTCAGATTGAAAGATTCATTAACAGACTGCATGTTGATTTCATGTGGTAAAATCTCTTGTAAGATTGTAACTATCTTACATCAAATGTTATAAGACGAATACTGTTTGTACTACTAGTTTTTCATTTACATCAATGTATTGCAAATGTCACTAGCTTTCATTATCAGTACCAGGCATCATATACAGATCATCTGCTATAAGGGTTAAAACAACACATTGATTAACGGTTGGTTGGAATAAACACCGCATATGAGGAAAACTCATTCATTCATTCATTCATTTTCTTGTCGGCTTAGTCCCTTTATTAATCTGGGGTCGCCACAGCGGAATGAACCGCCAACTTATCCAGCATATGCTTTACCCAGCAGATGCCCTTCCAGCTGCAACCCATTTCTGGGAAACATCCATACACACTCATTCACACTCATACGCTACGGACAATTTGGCCTACCCATTTCACCTATACCACATGTCTTTGGAAACCGGAGCACCCGTAGCAAACCAACGCGTCAACGGGGAGAACGTTCAAACTCCACACAGAAATGCCAACTGACCCAGTCAAGGCTTGAATCCGCGACCTTCTTGCTGTGAGGTGACTGTGCTACCCACTACGCCACCGTGGCGCCATGAGGAAAACTATCAGAATCAGTTTTATTGCCAAGTGTGCTTCACACACAAGGAATTTGCTTTGGGTACAGAAGCTTCCAGTGTACATAAAGTGACAAGTGACAACATAGATTAAATATGAAAAAAAAAAAGACGTTAGACTTTAAACAGAGATGCAGTCAGTCCAAAAAGATCTGGATGTTGAAATGTATGTACAGATTTGTTATAAATATACAGGTTATAAAGTGCTGTGTACAAATGCGTGAGAAGTATTGCAATGTATATTGTTATAAGGTGCTGTCTACAAATGTGTATGAGAAAGTATTGCACATTTATTGCACAATAGTAAAATATTTAACTGTTCATGAGGTGGATGGCCTGAGGTCCTCATCGGTGTTTACATCCCACCGCAAGCTCATGTGAGTACTGCACTTCCACTACTGGCTGATCTAATTACAGAGACAGAACGACAACATCCAGACTCTGTTTTTATTATTCTTGGTAACTTTAATCAGGCAAAACTTACACATGAGCTGCCTAAACTCAAACAGCACATTACACGCCCCACCAGAGACAATAACATTTTGGACCATTGCTACACAACAATACAGGATGCATATCGCTCCGTCGCCAGAGCAGCTCTAGGACTCTCTGACCTCTGCCTGGTTCATCTTATACCAACTTACAGGCAAAAACTTAAAACTACTAAGCCAGTATTAAGGACTGTTAAGAGGTGGACCAACGACACAGAGCAGGTCTTACAAGCCTGTTTTGAATGCACTGACTGGAGTGTTTTTGCTTCATCCTGCTGCAGCCACCGACCTGGACGAGCTCACAGTGACTGTAACGTCATACATCAGTTTCTGTGAGGAGTTATGCATCCCTACCAGGACCTACTTATCATTTAACAATGATAAACCATGGTTCACACCAAAACTTAGACAGCTTCGTCAGGTCAAAGAGGATGCCCACAGGAGTGGGGACAGGAATTTGTACAATCAAGCCAGGAACGTACTGACAAAGGAGATTGGTGTGTCTAAGAAGAGCTATGCCAAAAAGCTGGAAAACCAGTTTTCTGCTAACGACCCTGCATCAGTGTGGAAAGGCCTGAAAGACGTTACCAACTACAAGACACCATTCCCCGGTATCGATGGCAACAAACATCTTGCAGACGAGCTGAACATGTTCTATTGTAGATTTGACACCTCCGACCAGACACCCCACATCCGCCCTGACCATCTCTTTACACAGCCATTAACACCTCCGGCAACCTCTAGCCAGAACCGCCCTGACCATCTTTCTACACAGCCATCAACACCTCCAGCCACACCCGCCCTGACCATCTTTCTACACAGCCATCAACACCTCCATCCATCTCCCTCTCCCCCCCTGCACTTCAGATCAGTGTGGATAATGTGCGTCATGTCTTCAGTAAACAGAAGAGAAGGAAAGCGCCAGGCCCAGACAGTGTCTCACTAGCCTGTCTGAGAAACTGCGCTGGCCAGCTGGCTCCCATTTTCTCACAGATCTTCAACAGATGATTGGAACAGCTCATAATTCCATCCTGCTTCAAACGCTCCACCATCATCCCAATACAGAAGAAGCAAAAGATCACCAGATTCAACGAGTACAGACCTGTTGCCTTAACATCTGTGGCCATGAAGTCATTTGAAAGACTGGTGCTAGCATATCTGAAAGACATCACTGGACCTTTGCTTGACCCCCTGCAGTTTGCCTATAGAGCAAACCGGTCTGTGGATGATGCAGTCAACATGGGACTGCATTATACCCTACAACATCTGGACAAACCAGGGAAGGGGATTCTGTTTGTGGACTTCAGTTCTGCCTTCAACACCATCGTCCCATCACTGCTCAAGCACAAACTGACCCAACTCTCTGTTCCTAGCTCTGTCAGTGGATCACCAGCTTTCTGACAGATAGACAACAGATAGTCAGAATGGGCAAAATCACGTCCGACAGCCGCACCATTAGTACGGGTGCCCCCTAAGGTTGTGTTCTCTCCCCACTGCTCTTCTCCCTCTACACCAATGACTGCACCACAAAAGATCCCTCCATCAAGCTCCCAAAGTTTGCTGACGACACTACTGTTATCGGCCTCATCCGGAATGGGGACGAGTCTGCATACAGACATTAGGTGGAGCGGCTGGCTTTATGGTGCAGATACAACAACCTGGAGCTGAACATGCTCAAAACCGTGGAGATGATAGTGGACTTTAGGAGAAATCCTCCTTCACTCCCTCCACTCACCATCATGAACAGCACTGTGGCTGCAGTGGAGTCATTCAGGTTCTTGGGCACCACCATCTCTCAGGATCTGAAGTGGGACACTCACATAGACTCTATTGTGAAGAAAGCCCAGCAGAGACTGTACTTCCTACGTCAGCTGAGGAAGTTCAAGCTGCTACAGGAGCTGCTCGTGCAGTTCTACTCAGCTGTCATCCAATCCATCCTCTGCACTTCAATCACCATCTGGTTCGGCTCAGCTGCTAAAACCGACCTCTGTACACTACAGCGAATAGTCCGGACTGCTGAACGAATCACTGGCACTACCCTTCCTGCACTTTAAAAACTGTACTCTTCCAGTGTGAGTAAGAGGGCTCACAAAATCACCCTGGATGCCTCGCACCCAGCACACTTCCTGTTTGAACTGCTACCATCTGGCCGGCGCTACAAAGCACCAAGCACAAAAACAGCCAGACACAGGAAAAGTTTCTTTCCTCAGGCCATCTACCTCATTAACAGTTAATATTTTTCCTATTGTGCAATAAACGTGCAATACTTTCTCATACGCACTTGTACACAGCACCTTATAACAATATACAATGCAATACTTCTCCTTATGCATTTGTACACAGCACCTTATAACAATATACATTGCAATACTTCTTACTTACTTGTACACAGCACCTTATAACCTGTATATTTATAACAAATCTGTACATACATTTCAACATCCAGATCTTTTTGGAACTGACTGCATCTCTGTTTAATGTCTATTTAATGTCTTCTGTAGCCAAAGCAAATTCCTTGTGTGTGTGAAGCACACTTGGCAATAAAACTGATTCTGATTCTGACACTGAGTTGGAAACCTATCTTTTCAGACAAATTTTTTAAATTCCAATATCGTGACAACACTAGTTTGGACACCTGTGATTTAATGATCCAAAATTCACAAATGACCTTAGACATGACTTCATCATCAGAACTTATTTTAGTCTATTTTCAAATAACATGTTTAATTTAATGAATCGACATTATTCTGCAATATGCTGTGTCACTAGAATAAAAATATTAAGCAAAAACATCTCTGAAATCAGCAACCAGACATGCTTATGTGTGTTTTTAAAAAGAAATGGCTTTTTAAAATGGAGGACCAATTAGTCCAATTAAGTCAATTAGTCTATAACAAATTAATTTGTTATAAAATGGCACATGAAAATGTTTACAGATAAGTTATTTATAACGAATGCTACTGTATAACATTTTAAAATAAGATGTGTTGATTTATGTTATGGTGACCTCAAGGCCATGAAGAAAATAAGTCTTGAGCATACATGCATGGGTACGGAAAGTATTCAGACCCCCTTAACTGTTTCACTCTTTGCTATATTGCATATATTGTAGTTGCTAAAATCATTCAAGTTAATTCTTTCCTCATTAATGTACATACAGGACCCCATATTGACAGAAAAAAACACAATTTATATTTTTGCATTTATTAAAGAAGAAATGTGTACAAGTATTCGATTAATCGAACGCATCAGCATCAATCGAGCATGAAAAAGATGATCTACTAAATTAGATTAGATTAGATTAAGATTAAATTACTTTCATTCTTTCTGATTGGTTACGCTGGTATTTGGGCGGTAGTCGGATATTTGATTGGTTATAGGGCGTCGCCTACCAGATGCACCACTCAGCGCCTCGATACGGCGCGCACATGACAGTTGAAAGTATGGCACACAGACGTGCACATTCGCATTCTATTTAAAAAGAAACTTCTAAAGTGCACAGCGATGTCTGGCGACATTTCAAGTCAAGCATAAGATATGCAGCGCCACACTCGTCTACAACCCCACAACGAGTTCAATGCATTACCATCTTACACATTAACACAAAAAAGAGATGATGCTGGTGCCATAACCTACAGTCAGACGAACGTAAGAGAATTCACCATCAGACAGAAATGTGACACAGGCAGAGTAGAGAAGATGATGCAGCTAATAGCTTAAATGACAGCAAAAGACTTGCTGCCTATTAGTTTTGTTGGTGAAGGTTTCTAACGTTCAATGAGTTACTCCAAGCCCCACTATACTGTCCCATCGTGCAAAACAGTCACTGCGAGGACTCATGCCAGGCCTGGCGCCAGGATGTCATAACTGAGGGGGCACTTTATAATATATTATAATAAACCTGGTGACTGATTTTCCCTATTGTTCCTTTTATTTAGGCTATTTATTAACTTATTTATTATTACTTTGCATTACTGCAGTAATATACTTTTTATAACATGTACAGTTTCGCTTTTACTTATTTTATCAGTGATGGATGAATGATACAGTTTACATTAACGCAGATGGATCATGAGTTGTTTAAATTATATTTTAGTCTCCTTATATTTTTTCAGTTTTATTTCAAATAATATAAACATTTAGGCAAAGACATCAGCCTATGCCTATACATGCAAGCTAACCCACGATAATAACCAGTAAATAAATATAATAAAATAAGCATAACCGAGTCATCACGCTTCATATAGCCTAGCCTATTACCCAACAAATATCAGTGTTGAAAAAGTTAAATGTTACAATCTAATGTCATTAAAAAAATAAGTAGTTGCTAAACGTGTTACTTAGCTACATTTTAAGGTATTAGTGTAGCCAGAAACACAGAGTCTTTCTTATATCTCAAAAAAGAAATTCACAGTTATTACCATGAAAATAGGTTAAATTTAGGCGTGGTTAACACACAATTCAATAGGCTATATAGCTTAAAGGTAAAAAGTAAAGTTTTATGTTATGTTAGCTTTCTGTTATCATGAGTGGGTTTTTTTTTGTGTCCGGTTGGCATTTGTAAAAACGCCACCATAAACCATTAGGCTTTTAGGCCTATACCCATCATTCTATTCATTTATTAGGCTTATTTTAATTACTTGTTTTCAGGTTACATTTTTAGGGCCATTAACTACAATAAAAAAAAATCCATATGCTAACTGTATTTTAGCCGTTAAAACAGGCCTACAATATATTTTCTGGTGTGTAATTTAGCATAAGCAATAGCAATATAACCCACATTTACATATTTTTTAAAGATTTTCATTCAGCCTACCTGCAGCGCTCGAGACAGGTTGATCATCTTTAAACTCTAAAGGCATTATTTAAGTGTCCTAACTTTGCTGCTGCTTAATGGGATGTTTCTTTTACACAAAGGTGCGCTTTAGCGATGTCAAAATGAAAGCAGACATTCAAAAAGGGTTCTGCGCTTTGTCAAATTTATAGCTTAATTGTAATAATATTAATAATGATTATTAAGATTAATAAGATTAATAATTAATATAATAAATTATAATATTACTTATAATGTAGTCTACTGTCGGACTGCAGTGCCCAACTGAACATTTTTATTAGGCTACGTATTAACTGAAATCCGAATGTAAAAATGACAGGCAGTTGCGTCTCTGCTAAAACGGCACATTTATTTTGCGCTTTTTCCCTTTAGAGCTCAAGAGAGTTGTATTTAAAGACTTACATGTGATGAACTAGGCTGCTCGCCTTCAGGTGCTCCACTAGTCCAGTTTTCTCAAGTAAATTTAGAGTGCGCCTCCGCCGCCACATGCACGCTTATACAGGAACACTCTGGCCTGACGCAGGGACGAGATCTCTGGACTATTGCTTTAATTTCACAATTTTCTAAATTTGTAATCTGAAGGTTGGAATGACGTTATGCTTCATGAAAACTGAGGGGGCACAAACTCTATAGCCCCCTTTTGCTCTCCCGTAGCGCCGGGCCTGCGCATCCACTAGTTTCTAGTTTGCATGTAGTTCAAGCTCACATGCATTTTGTGTAGATAAACACAATTTGTAATATAACATTTAGATATTGTGTCACTAGGCTTTGATAAATTTTATTTACAATGTGTCATGTAGAAAACCTACATGCCTCACGCTTCTTTAAATGTTTACTGTGTTAACCAATATTGATGGTGATTTTTTATTTTTTTTCATAACCCAACAGTGTTGATTTAATTGTTTTCTGAATCCTGTCAGTTTTGTCAACAGTGTATTTAACAGGGCTTTAAAGAGCCCATATTATACATTAAAAAGGGTCATATATTGGTTTTGGGGGTCTCCAACAGCAGGCTGATCTTCATGCATGGTCAAAAAACATTTTTATTGTCTTATAATCTGCATTTATTTTTACCCCATTATCCCAGCGACTCCTATATGAATCGTTCAGTGATTCATTTGTTCCAAAACCCCTCCTTAGCGCGATGCTAAACATGCGCCGATTGGACCGATGACCCAGTCTGTTGCGATTGGTCGACAGCGCTCAGCGTGAGATAATGCCCACCACAGCTTATCAATATTGAAGTAGTCATAGTGTGTGCGTGAGCATACCTGCCAACCCCCGATCTCCAAGCATATTCCCAGCTCTATTCTTAACCATAAGTAAAAACAGAGACACACATTCAGTATTAGTGCATACAGCGGCAAAAGCTGAACCATTATAAACAGCACGGCCGCACGTGTGTAGCAAAGCTGATGGTGGCCATCGCAACGACAAACAGCAGAGCAACACGCTCAAACGCATTTTAATCCGTAAACAAAGCGGCACGCGTCGCATTTACAACGTGCTTTTAGACGCGATATGAGAATACAAGTTAACCAGATACACTACAAGCGGTTACAAGTTACAAAACACAGTTAAATGCATCATTTACAAGCTAGAGAAAACAATTAGGCACTGTTTTATTTGCACTTACTCACACTTGTTGGATAGCAGGGCAGGAAATGTCCCGGTACTCCGAATCCTCCATTGTAAGCACTCCTCAGAGGGAACACAGCACATGGCTGGGTTTAATGCTGAGGTATTTCTGCAGAAATAAACCTTAACTACTGACTCTTCAAAATCTCATCTCTGGGTTATCTGCACACTTCCAATATCCAGCCGAGCACAGTGCTCTTCTCTGTGTTGCCAGATGTAGCTTTCTGACTCAAGTCCAAACCCATTCCAAAAGGTTTTTACCTGCACAATCAAACTCAAAACCGCCCGATCTGGCAACAGCTCAACGCTGTTATTTGTGGACGGGGTTGGGGGTTTCGAATCTCGCGGGGCTGTGCGTGCACAGATGGGCGGGGCTTATGTTTCGTGTTCACGTCATGCCGAAATGGCTAAAGACTCGTAAGCACGGTGACTCATTTAAGGAACTATGAGTCGACTCTTTTATGGATGAATCAATAGTTTTAAACACTGTCCACTTTCAGATTTAAGCCTTAGCTCTACATTTCACTTCACTTAGAGCTGTGTTACACACTGTATCCAAGCTCATTTTCAAAAACCCATAATAGGGGCTCTTTAATAAAATTCATTTTTTAAAATGTGATGTTATTAAATTGTCGCTTTGACGCACACACGCCCCGCCTCTTGCTTAAGCTCCACCCCCTCGATTAATTGATTAATCGCTTCTCAAGCCTGTGGATTAATCGAAATGAAGAATTATCACAAATGCCCATCCCTAGTCCTAAGTATTGAGACTCTTTGCAATGAGACTATATATTTAACTCGGGTGCTGTCAATTTCTTCTGAACTTTTGTCATTAATTCTAAGCGGTATGTGTGGAGAAAACCAGGCACTGCTCATCACCTGTTCAATACAGTCCCAACAGTGAAGCATGGTTGTGGCAGCATACTTTGGGGGTGTTTTTCAGCTGCATGGACAGGATGACTGGTTGCAATTGATGGAAAGATGAATGTAGCCTAGAACAGGGATATCCTGGACAAAAAACTTCTCCAAAGTGCCCAGGACCTCAGGCTGGGCCGACGGTTTACCCTTCCAACAAGACAATGACCCTGAAATAATGAAGGAGTTGCTTCACAACAACTCCAAGACTGAATGGCCCTGCCAAAGCTGTGACTTAAACTCAATTTAGCGTCTCTAGGGAGAACTGAAAATATCTGTCCACTAACGTTTACTATCCAACCTGGCAGTACTGGAGAGGATCTGCAAGGAGGAATGGCAGAGGATCCCCAAATCCAAGTGTGAAAAGCTTGTTGCATCTTTCCCAAATAGACTCTATAAAGGCTGTATTAGATCAGAAGGGTGCTTCTACAAAATACTGCGCAAATGGTCTGAATACTTAGGACCACGTGATTTTTCAGTTTTTCTTTTTTAATAAATCTTAAATGTCAACAATTCTGTGTTTTTCTTTCAATTATGGGGTGCTGTGTATACATTGAAGAAAAAAAGAGCTAGGGATTTTTGCAAATGGCTGCAATAAAACAAAATGAAAAATTTAATGGGGTCTGAAGACTTTCCATACCCACTGTATACTAAATATTTTGGCATATCAATATAAAATGCATAACATATTCAATTAGTATTACAAACCTTGTGCAATAAAACAGTGTGACAAAATGTTTATTTATTTGACCCGTCAATAATTTTTATAATTTATATTTTAAGAGTAAATATTGTGTTATTTTAGAGGGCTGTTGTTCAGATGGATGAATCAAGGGAGAAGCACATTACTCAGTTGCTGAATACCGTCCAAAGAGATTTGAGCAGAGATGTGCATCCTTCCACATCTCAGAGTTGGAGGATCAAGGAGGAGGCCAGTGGTCACAGGTGCAAATGCAGTAATTAACAATCACCAGATTTGAAATAGTCATGGAAATATGAAATTCTGAAAACTGTGTTGTCCAAAATTATGTCTGCATTCCAGTTACTTTGACGGAGATGATCCTCTAAAAACTCAAAACGTTATGCCATTGCCAAAAGTGGAGCCTAAAGACGAGAAACAGGAGGCTGAGATCAAGTCAAGAGCAAGTTTAAAAGAGGAACTTAATGAAAGCAATTTAGAATACTTACTTCAGGATGTTGTGCGGATGCCTTCTTTGGATGAGGAGCTTAAGAAAGATCAACAGAAGAATGAAGATAACGCTGCATACATTGAAATGTTGGTGAGTCCGAATTTTTTTATTTATTTATTTATTTTTCTTCTATGAGCTTTAATTTTTTGGTCCCACTTTATTTTGATGGTCCGTTTGTTGAATTTAATTTACATTGCAACTAATTCTCATTAGATTATAAGTAGACTGTTAGGTTGGGGTTAGGGGTAGGGTTAGTGTAAGTTGACATGTACTTGCAAAGTTTTTTATCATCAGTTAAATGTCTGTTGAATGTCAGCATCAACCGATATTAAGCAGACAGTCTACTAATACTTAAATGGACCGTCAAAATAAAGTGTTACCAATTTTTTTTCCTATATAAATAAGCTTTTGTCAACATATTTACTTAATTGCAACATCCTCCCCCACCCCCAGAAATTCAGGGAGAAGTTACCTTCTTATAGCATGAGAGAGGTAAATGTCACATTTTCTAATTGCCGTTTATGAATTTACTGTTTGTATACATATGCATAATGTGTCTACATTTCATTAGTTTAGTCTTTTGTCTACATAGAACAAAGAATTTTAATTGGCTGATTACACAGTCAGTGTTATTTTTCCTCATGGCCTTTTTGATTTTTTTGTCATCTTGTAGGAGTTGGTTAGGCTGATCAGTGCTAACCAGGTACTGGTAATCAGTGGAGAGACAGGCTGTGGTAAAACCACCCAGGTTACTCAGTTCATCCTTGATGATTTCATCCAGAGGGGCCTGGGCTCTCTCTGCAGAGTGGTTTGCACACAGCCACGGCGTATCAGTGCCATATCTGTAAGTACAAGACACTGTTCTTAGGAAAATGATAATTGTAGGGTAAATACTTGGCAAATACTGGTACCATTATCCATAAATCTAGTGCATATTTCTCCATGTCAGTACATTTGGGCAAGGATTGGCTCTTTATTTAATGATGCTAGATTTTTGAAAAAATAATGTTTCTTTATTTAATAAAAACAATGTTTTATTATTATTATTATTATTATTATTATTATTATTATTATTATTATTATTATTATTATTATTATTATTATTATT
>CAIGQQ010029897.1:1573067-1612565 GCA_903798035.1 Danio albolineatus | reverse complement strand
TTATTATTATTATTATTATTATTATTATTATTATTATTATTATTATTTCCCCAGCAGCATTATTGTTGGTAGGAGGAAATAAAATTCATTCAGTTTTTATTTGCAATGTAAATATGTGGCTGCACCTCAAAAGCAGGACACTGCTCAAAAGTTGGGCTGATAACATATTTAAAAAAAGTTTTTGATTTTGAATGATGTCTCTTTTTTGACAGTCCTCACACTTCTTCTTATGAGCTACTTGTTCTCCACTTAACCACATTCAGATCACACTCCTCAATAGGACTCAGTATCAAACAGATCTGTTCAGGCATCGTCAGTGTCAGTGTACTGTAGGGCTTTTCAATTAGTGTGTAATAGGGGCCAGTTCATGAAAAGCATTCCAAACAAAGGGCCGGAGAGGTATGACTTGCAATGTAAGTGAGGACACAACTGCATATGTTGCATTTTTGCTCCTTTAGACACCCATGTATTTTGAAACTACACAATGTCAGTGTATTGTACAATAGGCTTTATTTAACAAACATTCAAATGTTGTATTTCAAAGCACAACAAAAGTGAGGCATTGTTTTAGTAGACTTCTTCTACATTTAGACACATTCATGTGTTTTGAACTGCATAACAATTATGGATGCAACAATTAATGATTTTGGTTGTGCATTATAGTCTGAAGAATAATCATGGTTACATGGTTATCACGTCTAATGTAAATTTAAGCTTTAAATTAGGTAGGCCTAAGTATTTAGATCAACTGTTGTTATCATCTGCGTTCATACATACATAATCATTTTAATAATAATTCATCTAACATATCTTTTGTTTACGTTGCACTGAAAGCCACGCACAACCTCACGGCTACAGCATAAGATGTGCTCTACTGTGTGCGCCCGGGAAGCCGCAAGCACATTGGCATATATTGTACATTAGAAATAATATATTATCAAAGATATTATCATGGCTCTCTATGTCAAGCGGTTTGACTTTTACACATTCTCAGGATATGCATTCTTGATATCAACAATTAAATTCCTAATATCAACATGCAGCATTCATGATATTTCTTTCGTTTAAAATGAAATGATGAATTGAAATGAAATTGAAATGAAATGAAATTGTTGATATCAAATATTAATAATATTTATAAAAATTATTATTGATAAAATGATTAAATTAAATAAACATTTTTTTATATAAACAATTCACATTTGTATGTTCACTATAGCACAAATGTAATTGTTGGCAGTTGATATTGTTTACTAGTTGAAATGTGATTAGTAATGCTAGTAAAATGTGACTTGGGTTTATTTACTAACACAAAGTATTTATTAATCATAGTTCAACATTTAGTGATTTGTAAATATATATTGCAATGGCAAAAATTATTGAGGTCATCTCCAAGTATTAAGTCGATATATTAATAATTGTGACTGGCCTATTCAACTATTTATTGTGTTTTCTTATACCACTTTTCTCTAACGCTTATTAAAAACGCGGTGCGTTGGTATTCTGCACGTACACGTCAATAATTAAAACAAATACTTCCAATATACGTTGTAGTACTCGTTAAGCTGTTTATGAATTGCAGGCACATATTACATCGTTTCAGATATCTTCTGGTTTAAGCCTGCAGCTAACATTACTCACAATCTGCTGGATTTAGTCCAATAAATATTTAAATAAAGTTTTAAATAATTAATTATTTGATTTAAGACATCATTGCATGCATTTATATATGACATTGTACTAGAATATCACACCAGAAAAAATAGAGCCCCGTCTTGGACGGTCTTTTAGTACAATTAATTGCACAACAAGCCATATTTTTTAATAAATGTAAGAAATAAACCCAACAAATTGAACAGACTGTATAAAACCATATAAAACTAAAGCACAAACACTGCAGAAGCCAAGTTCATTGGACGGTATAGGTGGAATTAGCAGAGGTGACGCGACCACGCGGGCTTAGCTGCAGCTGACAAACTGTCAATCACGGCTGTCACTCAAGTGACCACACCCTTAATTATGCAAAAGTAAAAATGATTAATATAAACCAAATGGATAAAAAAAATTCACCCCCCTCAGAGTTGTCATGAAGGGTAATATTTGCTATATGCATCAAAACTATCGATTGTACCAGGCTGTAAACATGTTTTTATTACCTGTAAAAATGGCCAATTTACCATTGCAGTCAGAAACCCCCTGGAGTTATGGAGCCAGCCCCCGAAAGCGAGTTGATGAATTGCAGTTTCAGTTACTTCCGTATTGGCTTCCCGAGGGGGAGCGGGAGGTTGCCGCTTGGAATAAACAGTTGTTATTCATTATTTCTGATTGGCCTGCTGATTAGCCGCCGGGCTCTGAACATGCTCTCCCCCATCATTGGGTGTCCGATCATGCTTACCTCTCCACACCATCTATCCCAGGTGCTGTTCCTGAAGAAAGGCCTTTGACAGCAGCAGCAGCCGCAATAGCCTCTTCAAACTTAAGATTATCCTCCAAAAGTTTTTTAACTTTTAGCCTTGAAGTTAAAGAAGGAAGGTCCTGCAGCAGTTAATTTATGCTTTGTTCATCAGCAGTTTCAGCAGCAAATAAATCAGAATAGTAACATACAGTCTATGCATCGTGACAGCCCTTATTAAATTTGCACAATATGTCCAAATGAATGTCTAATTTTAATGATCTCTCAATAGTAATTATTCGTGGTCAAACTTGAGGAGTTGGAAGTTTTATGGTTGTAACAATATAATTTTTTTTTTTTTTTTTTAAGAAACGTGTTCAGTAAAGCAATAAAAAAGGTTGCATGTAACATCAAAACAAAGGTTGTTCCATTTACTCCTAACAAAGTAGAAATGTTATATAGCCTATAACCGGCTCTTATATAAGAAAAATGCCATTTTATTGAAGAAAATATGTCTTAACGAAATCTGGTTATCACAAGAAAATACCTTTTTATAACATGGCCTAATTGAGTGGAAAAAAATAAAAGTAGCCTGTTTGTAATAGCATTGCAACACCATTAATGTGTAGGTATATCTGGTCTTGAAATATAAATAACGAGCCTTTTTTTCTTAATTTTTTGTCATTAGTTTTTTTTTTAATCAAATAAGTTTACAATATAAAAAAGCTTGTTAATATTTTAAGATTAATGAAGGAATTATAATGCTTTATTTTGTTATTTCATCATCGTTTACAAGTAGCAGGGTATTTACAGCTATTGTATATTGTATTTATTGTTTCTGTCCCTTTTTGTTTTTTGAGTGTTTATTTTTTATTTTTATAAAACTATACATATGTTCATAAATATACCAATGATATTCTTTAAGTGTCCAATCCTGATGTGAACAGATGAACAGACACCGCATTTTCTTTTAGTCAAACGATCAAGCCTTACAGTTCGGTCATCTAGGTTTGAGACTTCTTTTCCAGAAATCTATCAGCTTTTCGAGGGTGCTCAAAAGTGTGGTCTAAGTGCAAGGATCCTGTGCTCTCGATCCACCATCATATTGGAAGACCCAAGATCATCAGCTTCAAACAACTCCAGTAGCAAGTCTTTGATGAATTGAACCAGATTCCCTGCTTTAACCCCTTCAGGGACCACAACGAATCTTCACTCTCTCCGTCGTGTCACTCTTGAGTTTTTCCCATCTCTGTGCACTCTTTTGCTGAATCGTATTGCACTTTGTGCAAGGCTGCAAATTCTCGGAAAAATTATTTTCACAGTACACACAGATCCTCTTTAGTCTCTTCATGTTTTTTTTTTCTTTTTTTTTGCATCTCAAGGTGGTGTTATATTTGCAAATTAAAAAAAAAAAATTGTTATTATATCCTTAATCACCACTTCCTGATGAGCATGTAGCTTTGCTCTGAGTGTAGTCAGTAGTCATTTTATCACTGCTTTTGTATTAAGTTGAATTAGGGCTGGGCGATAATTCGATATATACAGTTATCACGATATATATTTTTTCGATAAAACAATAATGACAGTTTGATAAGTGTTCGATAATATTTACACACCATGCGTAACGCTGAGCAGGCATTTTGAAGCCTGCCCTTCCGGATGCTGCACGGCGGGGACGAGAAGAGACCTTTTTAAGGGGCAAGGACTCAAGTGGAAAAAAGGGCACTTTTTATTAAATATTATTAATAATTGTACTTTAATAAATAAAATACATTAAAGGATATTTCACCTTAAATTCACCATATACTCACCCTTAAAAGGACAGTTCATTCAAAACTGGAAATTCTGTCATCATGTACTCACCTTGTCCTTGTTCTCTCGACCAAACTAATGTTTTGAAGAAAGCAGGAAACCTGTATGGTATGGTATTTGTTTTTCCTACTCTGGAAATCAATGATTTTAGGTTCATAGCTTTCTTTAAAATATTTTCTTAAATCTTAAATTTTTTAGTGTTTACAAAAAAAAGAAACAAAGATTTGGAACCACTTGAGGGTGAGTAAATGTTCATTTTTGGGTGAACTGTCCCTTTTCAATCTATTATTTTTAACGTTTTTTTTCTTTCTTTTTTTTTCTGTTGAACAAAATAAAATATTTAGATGAATGTAGGACACACTGATAGCCACTGACTTCCATAGCTAGCCTATATGTACATGTTTTTATAGCTTCAATTAACATTATATATTCTAAATAAATGACTGCAAAAACGGTTCTGTCGATCATAGCGTGCTGCCGTTACAGAGGTCAGCTGTGGCCCGTTTCCACTGAGTGGTACAGTACGGTACAGTAGGGGTCGGAACAAGTCACCTTTATCAGGCTTGCGTTTCCACTGCTAACGGGTACTCTTTTGGTGGGCAGAAAGTTTCAGTGGACGTCATTCCTGCTGGAGGAAATGTCTACATTAAAGCTGAACGGGTCGCTAACATATCGTATGAGGAGCACTTCTCACAAAACAGATGCTTTATTATACACATAAACACTGGTGTATAAATGTTCATTACTAACCTTTTTATGAACATGATGTGATTATAACTAGATCAATGATGCGAAATAGCCTACTGTAACGTCTGCGATTATATAAAATAAATAAATAAATGCAACACATATGAACACATACAGCCCTTTACAGTCTCCGATATGTTACCAATTACAGAAAAACTACACACAGCCAGTGTTGTGCAAGTTACTTCAAAGCTGTAATACATTACAGATTACTTGTTACTGTTATTTAAATGTAATCCCTTACCTTACAATATTACTGTCTCAATATTGTAATATGTTACATAACTACATATTACTTTTTTAGTTACTTTCACCAAAATAACTCTAGAATTAGAACTTAACATTGTAAAATGACCAAATGTACTGCAGAGCATTTTACATCCAGTAGAAAGCGATATGATGTAGCAGAATGACTGTGACGTATCCAGGCTACTAACAATATAGTATATAGTTAACAATGCGAAGGCTCAAGACAATGCAAGAATGGATGACAGCCAGAATCACAAATGATCTAAGTCTGTTAAAAGTATGGTAGAAGTAAAGTGATTATCTGGCAATATCTCTGAGTAGCTTGACTATATTCATATTAGACACAACAGGCCTATATGTAAACTCCAATGCCATGACAAGATGCAGATTTTATTTCTTATTGTTGCCATTATTTTATTCACTTTAAATTTAAGTGGCTCACAACACAAAACTGTCATGCGCAAAGTGAGTGTAGCTTTCTCAATATAATGCCTGTGCACTGATTTCCTGTTTGTGGACAAAACTGCTTGTGAGCTCTCAAATATACGCTGCTTGTGCGCAAATTTCCTCACGCTCTCTCAAATATGCACTACTCACGCACACATTGTCTTGCGTGCTCTCAGTACACTGCTCGCTCAGTGAGATTATATGCAGACTCACAATGTGTGTCTTGTGTTCCTTCTTCCTTTCGTGCTTTTTGATATGATTTATATTGGTCCACTATTCATTAACAATAACCAAAATACAAAAATACTCCTATTGTGCAATAAACGTGCAATACTTTCTCCTTATGCACTTGTACACAGCACCTTATAACAATATACAATGCAATACTTCTTACGCATTTGTACACAGCACCTTCTAACCTGTATATTTATAACAAATCTGTACATACATTTCAACATCCAGATCTTATCGTCTTTTTTTAATATTTATTCTGTGTTGTCACTTGTCACTTTATGTACACTGGAAGCTTCTGTAGCCAAAGCAATTCCTTGTGTGTGAAGCACATTTGGCAATAAAACTGATTCTGAAAATAGACTTACATATAAATGTTTTATCTAATAAACCAAAACATTTTTGGCTGTGTGTTATATGATGAGATATTTCCAGCACTTAAGGGCGTACTCACACTATGCTATCCGAACTGTGCCCAGGCCCAAACGGGCCTGGGCACGATTGTGCCTCCTCCTCTCTCTCCCCCGACGGCCCGCACTCACACTGCGTTTAAAGCATCCGTACCCAAGCCCGCTTACGTCATTATAGTGCGACGTACTAAAGATAAACAGGAAGAGCTACGCTGAGCACAATGGAGTCCACAGCTTTGTTAAGTTGGTTGGTGATTTTTTTTGAGTCGTTTGCTCAGCAGTGGTGCACAACCCAGTCACAGCATAATGTTGAACAGGTCTATCGCCTTTGTGGCTCGGAAATTTTCACGAAATCGTGCTGCTCGTGCGTCGCAGCGAGTGACGTTGCGTCCTCAGTTTTGGGCTGAGGTGAACTGGGCTCAAGCACACCTCTTCCAACCGGGCCAGGGCCGGCCAAACGAACCGTGCCTGAGCCCGATTCAGACCGCTCACTCTGCTCAAACGATCCGGGAAACGGGCCTGAGCACGGTTCGGATAGCATAGTGTGAGTACGGCCTAAGACACAGAGAATAGACGTTGAGTGTAAAGAATACATTTTATTTTAAAAAACATTTATTAAACAGCCAAAATGTGCACTATACTAATCAAATAAAAAAACATTTAAACAAAAATATAACTAACGCAAGCAGAAATGTTACTAATAGAATATAGGGGAAAACTTAATTAGGTATTATAGCCTACTGTACTATTTACTCTTCAAATAAATAAAATGTGGTCTTCCACATTGTTGATGAGATTTTGGAGAACATTTTTCCTGTCATCCTCTTCATTTTGAGGAAAAGCTGTTCCACAGGGCCCCTGAACACATCTATTGGCATGTACTGTGTTTTGAACATTACTATAGTAAAGTACTTCAATGAATCTGTTGTGGTAATACTATAGTTGCTAAGGTAACACAACAAGTGAAATATAAACAAATTACCCTGTGCTGTAGTTTTTTTTTTTTTTAAACATAGTGTATATTATTCTACAATTCACCACACTTTACTGTACTAAGACTACACGTTGTATTTCATTTGATCAGTTCACTATTCTTAATACTACAGATGGCTGAAGCATTTATTAACAAGTTTTAAATTATACTAGCCTAAAACATAGGTAGAATACCTAACACTTAAAAACACTAGTATTTATTTTAGAATTTACCTCAACCTGTAGGTAAATAGTGTAGAAATATATCTGGATATATAGTATAAGATAATAAAATCTCTGGAGAGCAAAAGCACAAAAAGAGGAGGAAACACAATTAAGACACAAATTGTGAGTCTGCATCATCTGACGGAGCAGCCAGTGTTTTGAGCGCACGTGAGTTTTGTCCACGAACAGAGGAAACGAAACCGGCGCGTTCGCTCGCTCGTATTACATGAATACGTTTGTCAGTAAAAATAACACCATATGCACTTACGTCCATCTCGCGAATGTACTGTCTTCTGCCATTTTCATCAATTTTCCGCTTTTCCGCTGTGTGTTATGGGCTTAACATTACTGCGCACCGGGCTGAAATCACTCCGCGTTCAAAGTAAAAAGTCCCAATAGCCAGAGGGAGATGAATGACAACACACGCCGCGCCTATATTCACTGACCACGAACAGGAAATAGAACTGCAGTATTTTTATTTGTTAATGTCTTGCGGCGAAAAGTTGGTTGTAACGCACGCGTTACTGAACATGTACCGAGTAAAATATTACTGAAAATTCATTAGTAATGCCTTACACTACTGCGTTACAGGAAAATGTAATACATTACTGTAATACATTACTTTTATAGCGCGTTACTCCCAACACTGCACACAGCATACATTTAAGCGCACGTGAGAAAGCGAAACCGATCGCGCTTCAGATGGGCTCGTAAAAAACTATGGGGCACAGGGGAGAATCTGCTCTTCTTCTTGGCTTTGTGGCTGTTCATCAAGATGAAGACAAAGTTTGTTTGAGTTTGGGGTGAATTATACTGATTTAGACTTATCTCTAAATCAGTATAATTCAGCTGCGTGTGTAGTTCCACCTTTTCGTACCCTTTGCAAAGTGTGACCAAAAAGTGGTACAGTATGGTTTGGTTCAGTTCGGTACGCTTTTAGATAGTGGAACCGGCCATAAAAGCGTACTGAACTGTACCGTATCTTACTACTCAGTGGAAACGGGCCACTAGTAACATCTGTTTTACGCACATTCTGTCTGCAATGTGTGTATTGACCAGACTGTAAAGCTATGGCCCAGATGCAGTCAGTGTACAGTGCAGATGCAGGTGTTAGCATAAGCGCTGATAGAAAATGAAAAAGAAAAAAAAATCAGCTTGTTTAAAAGAGCGCATTATATCCATGAATATCTAATACAGGTAATTTTAATATATTCATAATGCTGGGATGCGTTGTGCTTTGACTGGATATCTAGTTTGAAAGCTAAACTATTACCTGTTGCACAGCTTAGGCTAGTTTATAGTGTGAACAAATATTATTAACAATGCAATGACATCCTGGTCTGCATATCGCTCTGAAAAAAATTAAATAAAAATCTTATAGCTAGCCTATTTCGGTTTATGGGACCAAATCCTGAAAACAGCTAACATAAAATATTAATATTTTTAGTTTCTAAAAGCATTTTAATGTTTAAGCATTGTTTATTGGCTACACATCTGGGTCATGAATACCGAACACAGAATAACGCGGCTAATGAAAAAAAAATTAAGCTCATTATAATTTAACTTATATATATTTATATATTTGTTTAAATGCGATTCTCGCCAAATATTCTCTTTATGCTTGCAGGCCATGCTTTTCAAGCCATTTTAAATTTTCATTTTACAAAAGTCTATATCTGAAAAAATATATATTTTTGAAATATTTTTACAAAGAATTTGGATGCGATGATATTAATCAAAGCATGCAATATTTTTTTTGATGAGTGAAAGCAGAAACTACCTTCTTTTCTGTCATCAAGTCTTGCGCAGCACTGCTTTATAAACTGATTTGGAAAAACGGGGGGCGCTGTTGCACGAACACGATGCAGACGCGTTTATAGTGAGCTCCTCACAGGTGACATTTCATTTAAGTAATAATCGGACCTAAAAGTTAATTTCAAGCTATTTTTGCTTTAATACGGCTTATATATACATTCGGACACAAAATTTGTGGATATCATGTGTTGAATGGCCGCTCCGGGCAACAAACGAGGTGGCAAAGAGACGCAGGCTAATACAGCTTGCTCTGCTGACTTACGAGGTACTCACGAGGGAGAATCACTTTAGAAGTGATGTTTAAACAATCGCTGGAGTCTATGAAAAATTGTTAATTAGTCTTAATAAGTTAAGATTGAAACTGCGATCAGTGGTCTACAATCAGATATCAACGGAGTAAAGGAGGAGTTGACTTCAGCTGTTGCCACGATTCAACAATTGCTTAGCTCGCAGGAGGAGCGGCTGAGAGCTGTCGAGGATTTGGTGACAGCAACGAGCGACTCTCTAACGCACCTTGAATCTACTGTAGTAAAACTCCAGACTGAGGTTACAGCTCTGTCTTTAATGTGTGAAGATCTCGAAAGCAGATCAAGGAGGAATAACATCAGACTGATCGGAGTTAGCGAAGGAGAAGAAGGCAACCGTCCACCGGAGTTCATCTCAAACTTTCTCTGCGACCTGTTGAACATGGAGGAGAAGCTGCTGCTTGATCGTGCTCATAGATCTCTTCAGCCAATGCCCAAATCTGGTCAACCACCCAGGCCCTTTATCATCAGAGTCCACTTTTTCCATATTCGTGAACAGATTATTCAAACGGCGCATCAGGAAGGAAGGCTGACATAAAAGGGAAAGCCCGTCTTTCTTTTCCCTGACCTTACGGCTAACGAGGCCAAGAAAAGATCGGCTTCGGGAGAAGTGCGCAAATTCATACGGAACGTTGAAGTGGCTCGATTCGGCTTTCGTCATCCCACCAGATTTCGAATCACCTTGCTGGGTAATACAGAGCAGCTATTCACGGATCCCCACAAAGCGATGGAATATGTGAAAAACACCCTCGGACCTGACGGGAGTGGAACAAAGACAAGTTTTATGCCTGAATAACTGAAAATCACCCGTTTGCTACCTTTTGAGGTCATTGTCCATTTCGGATTTTCTTGCAAGGTACTTTATCTTTAGAATAATCTGCACTGATTACATTTTACTTGGACCAGTACATTATTGTTCTATAATTATTTCATTCTTTAAAAAATCAGTCCAAGAACATCTGACTGTTTTTTAGCCTAACAGTTTGATTTAAAATCGTCTGATGTTGACATTATTTTAAGCACTATCTGGACACATGCTGGATATTGTGGTCTGTGTGCTCGTTTTTTTTTTTTTTTCTCTCACCTGATGACACGCTTGTTTGAGTTTTTTTTTTTTTACTAGCGCATTCTAGAAGACAAGTTCATCGTCTGTGTTTTTTTTTTTGTCTCATGGGATTTTGCATACACCTGGTTAAGGGAGGTGTTGAAGTGGGTGGGGGATACTGACGGGTTGTAGTTCAGAGCTTTGTTTTATTTTATTTTGTTAATTTTTTCACCTGTTTTTTTCTTATTGTGGTTACTTGTATTTTACACAATCCATTCTGTCTGTTAAGTTTTAAAATGTCTCTATATATCTTTAGTAATTTGTCTAACTTGTATACCAATGAGTAAAATCATAATTTTTTTGTAAGCTGGAATGTAAAAAGGACTTGGTCGTCCCACTAAACTTAACAAAGTGATCAATCATTTGGATAATTTACAAGCTAAAATAGTCTTCTTACAGGAAACACATCTTAATATTTCGGATCACACTAAATTATGTAGAAAATGGGTTTTACAATCTTTCCATTCCTTATTTACCAGTAGAGCAAGGGGAGTGGCTATCCTTATTCATAAAGATATTACTTTTAATACATCAGATGTGCTGGCTGACCGTAATGGTAGATATATAATTGTCTCTGGGTTACTTTTTAATACTCCGGTTGTATTGGCTAATATCTACGCACCAAATTTTGATGATATTTTTTTTTTATTAAATTCCTCTCCCTCTTACCAAATTTACATTTCAAGATATCTGATTATTGGGAAAGATTTCAACCTCTGTTTGAATCCTCAACTTGACAGAGCATCTTTAAGGGGAACAGCTCTTTCAAAGTCAGCAAAAATAATAAATTGCTTTCTTAAGGATTATGCACATGGTTATTCCTTCTTCTCTCATGCTCATCAGAGTTTTTCTCGGATCGATGACCTTTTACCATGTGTTCAGCATTGCACTTACAATGCAATAGTCATTTCAGATCGTTCTCCTCTCACTTTAGGACTTAAGTTTGAATGTAGAAATGTTCAGTGTCCGCTTTGGAGGCTAAATGTTCGTCTGTTAACCACTGAGGATTTTGTATCTCAAATAGACTTTATTTGTCCAGGTTAATGCTTCCCCAGACATTACACATAGCATTCTTTGGGAAACATTTAAAGCCTATGTTAGAGGTCAAATTATATCTTACGTGTCATTTGAAAGGAACTAATATAAAAAATCTATTGCAGATCTGAAAGATCAAATCTCCCAGTTAGAAAATCAATGTGTAAATAACCCTTCTCCAGACATACTTAAAGAATATCTCCTCTTAAAAGCTGATTTTGACACACTTTCTACTGTTAAAACAGAGGAGATGCTAATAAAGTCAAGATATGCTTATTATGAATATGGAGAGAAGGCATTTTTGGAATTCTATCAGTCACTGTATTCCTCCGAACAAACCTCTAATCAGATGGACTTCCAAAATTTTTTCCAAGATCTTTCAGTACCTCGCATTGGTTCTGAAGATATGAAATTTCTGGACAGCCCTATTTCTTTAGATGAGGTTCACAATGCTATATCTGCAATGCAAAGTGGTAAGAGTCCTGGGCCAGATGGCCTGCCAGCTGAATTTTTAAAAACATTTTCTGGACAACTAGTTCCTTTTTTTCTGAATATGTACAACGAATCATTTGATCTAACTTGTCTTCCTCAGACTTTGCGAGAAGCTTCCATTTTTTTTATTTTGAAAAAGGACAAAGACCCTCAATTGTGCAGTTCACATCAGCCAATATCACTTTTAAATGCTGATGTAAAAATATTAGCCCAAATTCTTGCCCTACGATTAGAAACTCGTCTACCTAGAATAATTTCTACCGACCAAACTGGCTTTGTTAAAAACAGATTTTCATTCTTTAATGTCAGGCGATTATTTAATGTCATTTATCACCCTATGTCCTCATCTGTACCTGAAGTTTTGATTTCACTTGACCCAGAAAAGGCTTTTGATAGAGTGGGGTGGGATTATTTAATTTATGGTCTTGAAAGTTTTGGCTTTAGAGCAAGTTTTATATCTTGGTTCAGGTTATTGTACAAGTCTCCACTTGCCTCTGTTTGTACCAATCATATTTCTTCTGCATATTTTCAGATCAATCGAGGCACAAGGCAGGGCTGCCCTCTCTCACCTTTTATTTGCAGTTTCAATAGAGCCTTTGGCAATTGCTTTGCGTCAAAACACAAATATAGCTGGTATTATAAGAGGAGGACAAGAGCATAAAGTCCCTCTATATGCAGACGACTTGCTGCTAATGTTTCGGATCCATCTAAATCCTTACCTCACATTCTCAAAAGTTTGAAATGTTTGGCAGGCTATCCGGTTATAAATTGAATTTACAGAAAAGTGAAATATTTCCCAGCAATAATACTGCCCGTGAGTTCTCCTTTACAATTTCCCCATTCAAGATATCAAATTCTTTTATATACTTAGGCATACATTTATCTAACGCTTACTTTAAGCTCTTTGCTGAAAACTTCATCTCCCTACTGAAGCAAGTTGAACAAGATTTAAAGCGTTGGGCCTCTCTTCCATTATCAGTCGCAGGTCGAATAAACTCCATCAAAATGAATGTGCTACCTAAGTTCATCTATTTATTTCAATGTATCCCAGTGTTTATCCCGAATTCCTTATTTCATAGGCTGGACAGTGCTCTAACTTCATGTATATGGAATGGTAAACCCGCCAGAATGCGTAAAAGTCTTTTGCAGCATCCCAAGTCTATGGGTTGAATGTCTTTACCTAGTTTTCAGTGTTATTACTGTGCTTCAAATATTCGTCCTATACTTCACTGGCTTTACGAAGATCTTGGAGCTGATGCTTTATCATGGATAGCCATCGAGTCGACCTCATGTTTGCCCTCTTACCTAGCAGCCTTAGTTTATGCTCCACTTTATTTCCCTTATGACAAATTCATGAAAAATTTACTGGTAAGATCTACACTTAAAATTTGGAAACAAATGGCAAACCATATCTCCAAAATCTCCCATTCATTCTAAACCAGTTTTAGCCCATCTATAATTGATAAATAATTTGCGTCCTGGCATCCTAGAGGTGTTAGAGAAATAACAACTTATACCGTGAGGGAATTTTCTCTTCATTTCAGCAGGTATGTGAAAGGTTTAATATTCCAAATAACAGCTTTTTCCGTTATCTCCAAATTCGTGATTTTGTGCTTAAAATGTTCCCTCAGTTTCCGGCATCACCTCCTAGCTCCCCTTTGATAATTTACTGGAAAGGCCCACAATTTGGAAAGGAATTATATCAACACTCTTATAAAATTATGGCGCCAACTGATACATCACATTCCCAAATAAAATCTGTGTGGGAAGATGATCTGGGTATTACAATCTCAGATGAGGATTGGGAATCAGCCTTATACAGAATCCACAAATCCTCTATCTGTGCAAGACATGGACTTTTGCAGTGCAAAATTGTGCATCGTGTACACTGGACAAACTTAAAGCTTTCACGGCACTTTCAGCATATAGATCCTGCTTGTAACTGCTGTAAATCCACCCCAGCCACTCATGCACATATGTTTTGGTCTTGTATAAAGCTTAACTGCTTTTGGGACACTATTTTTAAAACTATATCTGGCTTTTGGGTATGTCTATCTCCCCTTGACCACTGATTGCCATTTTTGGAATTTTGCCCACATCATATAATTTTACAAAAATACAGTCTGATTGCATAGCTTTTATTCTGCTCCTAGCCAAACGACCAATACTGCTTAGATGGAAGGATCAGAAACCTCCAACTCCACACTGTAAAAAATGTTCCCGTAATTTAACGGTAAAATACTGGCAGCAGGGTTTCCAGCAGTGAACCGTAATTCTACAGGATCTTTACCGTTTTCCTGAATACAGCTTTTCTGTAATTTAACGGTAAAATACAGGCAGCAGGGTTTCCAGCAGTGAACCGTAATCCTACAGTGTCATTACCGTTTTTCTAAATACAGCTTTTCTGTAATTTAATAGTAAAATACTGGCAGCAGGGTTTCCAGTAGTGAACTGTAATCCTTCAGTGTAATACCATCTCAAGAATACCTGCTCTTGTGCAAATACACAAAATGGACACAGCTAAATTTTAAGTGGTAGCAAATATACAAAAAAAAAAAGAAAAGGCAGGGGGTATTATAACGCACAATATTTATTGATAGGCCCAAGCAAATAATTCATTTGCTCATCCTTAACCTTCCCACAAATACAACCATTCAGAAACAATGTCCACAGTCCAAGAACATGCCAGATCCATTAAGATGTCCAAATCTGGTGTAAGTGCAGCCAGGAACAGAATGTAGTCTGAAAGTTGAAGACAAATATTTAAGTACAGTTATATGTAAAACATTGTAAAGCAGTATTGTCGAGCCCCAAGTATAAAAAAGTCAAATGTACAGATTCTATTTACCTGTGGTTGTAGTTTCACAGAGTAACCCACGGAAATCAAGGAGTCATCAAACCGATGCAAACACTGGTTGGGGTGCAGCCAGGAACAGAATGTAGTCTGAAAGTAGAAGACAAATATTTAAGTACAGTTATATGTTAAAATATTGTAAAGCAGTATTGTCGAGCCCCGAGTATAAAAAAGTAAAATGTACAGATTCTGTTTACCTGTGGTTGTAGAGTTTCACAGAGTAACCCACGGAAATCAAGGAGTCATCAAACCGATGCAAACACTGGTCGGGGTGCAGCCAGGAACTAAATGTAAGCTGAAATAAACAATGGAGGGAAAAATACTTTGAAAAGTGGTTCAATACTTAGATTTTCCTTTTTCTGTTAAACTCAAAAGATATTTCGAAAAAAACTTTTGTAACTTGTAACCATTGACTTCCATAGTAGGTAGTTAAAAAAATAATAAATCAAGTCAATGGTTAAGTTACAACATTTTTCAAAATATCTTCTTTAGTGTTCAGCAGAAGTGAAAGTTTGTCACTGTTCAATCAAACAAATATGTCAGTACATAATAACAGAATTTGCAGTTTTGTATGAACTATCCTTCTCCCTAAACTAAGTACATTTTAAAATTATAAAAAGTCACAAGCAGCATACATCCAATCAATCCATTACACTTAACACCGCAAATATGAATGTTAAAGTGGAGATGAATCAGTGTACTTAATGAATTTAATTGTGAAATTATATATTCACAAAATAAAATAAAAACTTGACTGACGGCTTCACTTCCATATAAGATAAGATGAGAAATATTTATCTGTTTACCTCAAAATCTTTAGGTGCTTAATAAGACACAACTTAAATACTGCAAGCTCTGCTTTCTGCAAAAAAAAAAAAAGCACAAATTATAAATACATTCACAAATTAAAATTTAGTACTTGAATAAATACATAGCCTTCACAAGTTACAAAACTATTATTGGTACCTTTAATTCATGCACAATAAGGGCTTCAATTTGTCAAACAATATATAATTGTCAAATAAAATGTAATTCTCCTAACATTAATATTATCTATGACTACCACTCTCTTCTCACACATACACCGGTCTTTTTTTTATTTTAAGGAACAAGATAGACTCCAGCGTCGATGCAAATGAAAAAAAAACATGCTGATAATTTCAGAAAACAGTCCATTACTGTTAAATTTCCCTATAAATTTACAGTATTTTTTTACAGTGCAACACAGTGGATCCGTGATGTCCTCTTCTTCCTAAAGTTGGAAAAAATTAGACTGTCTAGAGCAGTGGTTCTCAAACTTTTTTCACCAAGTACCACCTCAGAAAAAAATGGTCTCTCCAAGTACCACCATAATGACCGGTATTGAAATACAGTAGCGTAGTAGGCCTAATTAAGCAGCGACAGCACTGCACAGTTAAAAAAAAGACAAATCAATTCCTTTTATTAAGAATATGTATTATTGTCAGCCACCTTACACATTATAAATAGTTTGAACATTAACTGTGCTTGCAGAGTAAAAAAATAACTTTACCATTTAAATTAAAATGTGCTTTTAAAAGTGATTTAAAAATAGCACTGTTCTTAAATAATAAAAAGAAAACTGCTGTACTTGTAAAGTATTAATGTATAGTAGCATATTCATCAAAACCTGCAAATGTTGCTTGGACCTGATGAATATAGGTTATATGTCATATACGTAGCCTATATACATACATTTTTATACCTTTTGAGATATATTTTCATGTACATATAACATAACTTAGATATCTAAACGTTAACTTGTATTTTGATACGATTCGGAATTACATATTTAAATTAGAAATTAGATCCGCTTACTGCTCGTCATTTACAGTAGGCCTATGTGTGTCAGAAAAGTGAGTGATTAATGCATAAATTCCATAGTCTGTTGATATTCTTGATTCCGATTGGCTGGAGGGTGTGCAACGCACAGGTAGTTCTAGTCAGTTTTGATCACAGTTCGAAATGAATGCGCTTCTCCAAAATGTTTATAGTAACTATAGCAACTCACATGGGAAACCGATGAGAAATGTTACTGGCGGACAGGAGATCTGCAAAATTAGAAAAATACTCATCTGACTGAGAATGTCTTATTTGTCCACCCATGATCGGACTGATGAAATCGTATAATAACATTAGCATGTATAAACAGCACTGACATGCTCTCTATCTCTCTGTCTGCCTGCGCGTCGTGCATTAACGCACGGCAAGCCGTTGATTATCCCTTACATACACATGTACAGTGCTTGATCAATTCATACGTGCAGTA
Source organism: Danio albolineatus (assembly GCA_903798035.1). NCBI lineage: Eukaryota > Metazoa > Chordata > Actinopteri > Cypriniformes > Danionidae > Danio > Danio albolineatus. Next base: position 1,595,187 of record CAIGQQ010029897.1, on the reverse strand, counting down.
TTCCCGAGTTAGTAACTGAAATCTCAACACTACAGGACTGGTCTGCTGAAGGGCTTCTCTAGCGCGTGTGTCTCTCCCTCCGCACAACTCTCCGCCAGCGCGCGCGCCTCTTTTTCTTCCTCCGCGCCAAGCAGGCTGATTTTTTTAACGTTTGATGACGCGATGCACTAAAGTAAACATTCTAAGCACTCCGGTGTACTCGTACGCTTCAGGGAACAGCCAATGCTGTCTGATCACTGTGTCATCGGACGCGTCAAAGGGTTTAAAAAGTGTGTTCATTTTATTCTTTTATTATTCAGAGATTCTTCCGCGTACCACTGGAAGAAGTCCCGCGTACCACTAGTGGTACGCGTACCACAGTTTGAGAACCACTGGTCTAGAGGTTCATCTAACCAGTTTAATAAAATCTGGACCCATTTAGGAAATATATCCAAGAGCATGTTTTATTGTCAAATATCGACTAAGTCCTTGTTCCAGCAAATTGATTCTTTTTCTTTGCCAAGTACAAAGTAGAGTGTATTGTGTGATGAAACAGATTATACAATTGTAGTTTTTGTTAGGCCACATTATCCTTTACCTTTTTATTTGTTGGTATGTTTTTTTTCCTTTTCTTTCTTTCTCTTCTTTTATTGTATGTGCTAAGGTTGATACTATCTATACTTTTTGAAATATGATTGTTTTGTTTTTACTGTAATTTGCCATAAAAGTCATAAAAAAAAAAAAAATGATTTGGAAAAACAGCAAAAATGTGTTCTACAGTGGGTACTACTTAAAAACCGCCGCACCTTCTACCGCCCCGACTTTGCCGCCAGGGGGCACAAGGGGATGGGATGCGAATGGACAGAAATATACAATAGTTGTATATACCCCGCTACTTATGAAGATGAAATAATAGGACAAAACATAATTGCAGTCAAAAGTTAAAGCTAATTCATCAAAATTATATTAAAATAAATCTGAGGTATAAAAAATAAATCAGCTCATCAGTCTTTCTACTATTTTATATAGGCCTGCTATATTTAAAAGAAAGCTGCAAAGGGGGCTATATTATTTTAATTCATTTCTGTTTATGTCACTCGCTGTTCAATGCACTCGCCTGAGTGGTTTATATTAATTAATATATTATTTACTTTTTCTCTCGGTATCACGGCTGTGCGCTGCTGTCAGCTGAATACAGGTCTAAATTACATCTAAAAAGCAACTACTGAGCGGTGATATGTGTTCTTTTTTCATATAACCACCTATTTTAACCATGAGGAGATCCCGACAGCTTGATATGCAATTCTAAAATGTTATTTATCTCAGGATAAAAACAATTCAACAATTCTAAAATCTTAAAATAAAAGATTGAATTGGATTAGACCATTTCACAGTGTGTAGGCTAAACATTAAAAATATTAATTTGACTGAGATAGATTCCCCCTTCATTCAGAAATAAAAAATGAAAGCCTCCTTTTCGACCATGGAAACAGAGTTTTGAAAAACGCTGAAGAGGACGATTTCATTCAGACTTTGTAAGCGAGAACCTTGGCTATAACATACAGGCTATATAAACGGAGTCTAATAATTATCATAACTGCCTTTTTCATTTTTTATAAAATATGAAAACTTCTGTGTGGGTTTTGACAATATGTGTTTAATGGGCCTTTAAAGATTAGCCTATCTGAAGAAATGCATGATGAAATACGAAATACAAATGTCTCTTTTGCTGAATATTTATTTTAATAAACTATATACCTTTAATATTTTAATAATCAATATTAGCCATTATTAAAATTGTCACGGGTAAAAAAAGGATGAACTCAAATGCAGAACACAAAATTTTTATTGAGGACTGAATCTCAGAAGAAACAAAACATCAGGGAAAACTCCGTCGGGTAAGTGCAAGGAAGTTGCGTGGAGAACAGTGCAAAACAAATGGGACTCCGCCAGGCCATGGAAAACGGTCCAAAAAACAACGGGACACACGCTCACTGGCAGTCCTGGACACAAATACTAGGTGAGTAACAGAAAGGTTTGCACACACACACCATCAATAACATACTGACAAACATGAAGGGAAATGACGCAGTATAAATAGGAAAAGAGGGATATGAGAGACAGATGGAGCAAATTAGCTCAAATGACCTGTGCCTCCGTGACTGAGAATAAAAGCAGGTTACTAGCGGTAATCTGTAACACAACAGGAGGAGAGAGCGAGAACACCAGGTACGGTGACAGTACCACCCCCCCCTTGGGGTTGCAGGGGGGAGCGAAGAACAGGCTTGATCTTAGAAACATGGAAAACCGGGTGAATGTTTTTAAACTGAGTACTTAATTTGAGTCGCACTGACACTGGGCTGATAACTTTGGCAATGGGAAAAGGTCAGAGGAATTTAGGTCCCAATTTACGTGAGGGAAGTCTGAGAGGAATGTCCTTGGAGGACAACCAGACTTTCTGACCACACACATAAAGAGGGGGCACGGAACGGTGGCGGTCCGCAGACGTCTTGTTCCTGTCGCCAGCCCGGATAAGAGCTCTTCTGGTGATCCTCCATGTCTATAGACATCGCTGGATGAAGGAATGTGCCGAAGGAACAATGGCGTCTGGTTCCTGGGAAGGGAATAGAGGGGGCTGGTAGCCTAAGCAGCACTGGAAGGGGGACAAACCCGTAGACGAGACGGGAAGGGAGTTATGTGCATATTCGACCATGGTTAATCTGGAACTCCAAGAAGACGTTTCCCCGGACGCAACACAACGCAAGACCCTCTCCAGCTCCTGATTGGCTCGCTCAGCCTGGCCGTTGGTCTGTGGGTGGTACCCCAAGGAAAGGCTGGCCGTTGGTCTGTGGGTGGTACCCCAAGGAAAGGCTAGCCGTCGCCCCCAGATGTCGGCAGAATTCTGCCCAAAATTTTTACACAAATTGGGGACCCCTGTCTGAAACCACGTCAACTGGGAGGCCATGAATATGGAAGACGTGGTCCAAGACAATGGCTGCTGTCTCCCTTGCTGACTGTAATTTGGGGAGGGGAATAAAGTGTGGTGCCTTGGAAAATCTGTTCACCACAGTGAGGACTACTGTGTTGCCACTGGATGGGGTAGCCCAGTGACAAAGTCCATCGCTACGTGTGACCAGGGTCGCGAAGGCACGGGCAGTGGCCGAAGAAGGCCTGCTGGGGGTCGGTTAGAGCTCTTAGCTACTGCACAGACCGAACAAGCCAACACAAATTGACGGGTGTCCCGCGCCATCGACGGCCACCAGAACCGTTGCTTGATTAACTCAGTGGTGCGATCTGCTCCTGGGTGGCAGGCTGGCTCAGACGAGTGACCCCACTGTAAAACCTTGGTCCGGACTGACTCGGGCACGTACAGCAAGTTGCTAGGGCATTTGGCGGGCGTGGGGACAGTGCGGAGTGCCTTACGGACCATGGACTCTACCCCCCAAGTTACTCCTGCAACCTCCTGCTTTCACTTTGGCAGGGTCCATTCGTATTCCCTCTGGCGACAAAACATACCCCAGGAATGAAACCGACTGTGTATGAAATTCACACTTCTCCACCTTGCCGAAGAGATGATTCTCCAGCAGCCGCTGAAGCACCCGCCTGATGTGCTGGACATGTTCTTGTTCATTCTGGGAAAAGATCAGAATATTGTCAAGATAAACGAACACAAAACGATTTACCATATCCCTGAGCACGTCATTGACGAGTGCTTGGAAGACCGCCAGTGAATTTAAGAGCCCAAATGGCATTATGAGATATTCAAAATGACCAGTAGGAGTGTTAAAGGTGGTCTTCCATTCGTCCCCATCCCTAATCCGAACCAGGTGGTAGGCATTGCGGAGGTCTAATTTTGTGAAGATGGTTGCTCCCTGCAGGAGTTCAAAGGCTGATGACATCAGTGGCAACGGATAACGATTCTTAACCGTGATGTCATTCAGCCTCCCATAGTCGATGCAGGGACGCAAGGACCCGTCCTTCTTTTCCACAAAAAAAACCCCCGCCCCAGCCGGAGAGGAAGAAGGACGTATAATACCTGCTGCTAGAGAATCGTGGATGTACTTCTCCATGGCCTCCCTCTCAGGTCTAGACAGAGAGTATAAACGCCCCCTAGGTGGAGAAGTCCCAGGTAATAGATCAATAGCACAGTCATACGGGCGGTGCGGAGGAAGAGATGAAGCCCGGCACCTACTGAACACTGCTCTCAGATTATGGTACACCACAGGTACGTCTGTCAGGCTCACCTCCTCCTGCAACATAGAATGAGAAGAACGGGGAAAACAAGCAGGGCCAAGACACTGAGACAAACAATAAGAACTCCAAGAGGATATGGAACTTAAAGCCCAATCAATCTGAGGGTTGTGCTTTACTAGCCATGTGTGACCCAAAACTAGTGGAGCAGTGGGAGAGTGAATGAGGAGAAACTGTAACTGCTACACATGATTGCCTGAAAGTGTAAGAGTGAGAGGAATAGTGCAGTGGGTTATCACAACCAGGTGAGAGCGGCAAAGTGTCTTGGAAGAAATGAGGTTTTGCAGGGCGATCCTAGAAACACCCAGCCGCCTGCCTCAGCCTAAGTCCATAAAGTCCCCTTCAGCACATGAATCGATTAGCGCAGACACCTGCTTAATGGAACCCTTAACATTTATTCAGGCTTGGAGAGACGCCCGGCCCCCAGACAGTGAACGTGTGTCCGTGGTGCTCACCGTCAAACCGCCCTTAGCTGGTTTACTCTGCCCTCTGACAGTGCACGAGGCCACCTGATGCCCTGCCTCCCCGCAGTAGAGACAGAGGCGGTTAGAGATGCCGAAGCGTCGCTCCATCGCCGACAAGCGGGCTCTTCCGATTTGCATCGGCTCCTCCTCCGAGATCCCTGAGTGGTGAGACACGAGCACATCACTCGCGCTGGTGTTTCTGGGTGGAAACTCGTCGACCCCGCCCCTGCGATGGCGCGCTCTGAGCATGATCCGGTTATCCACACGCATGGCGAGATTGACAAGTCCGTCGAGGGTGGACGGCAGCTCGAGCGAGAAAATCTTGTCCTTGATATACTCTGCCAGGCCGTGAAGAACTTTGAGGAGCTTTGGCATTCCAACCACTGCTCACCGCCAGGGTGCGGAATTCGATGGAGTAATTTGTCACCGAGCGCTCTGCCTGTCGAAGCGCCGTCAGTGCTCTTGCCGCCTCCGTCTGCAGCGGTGAACGGTCGAACACCTTCAGTTCGTCAGAGAAGGCCTTGAAGGACTTGCAGCACTCGTCGTTGTTGTCCCACATGGCCGTGCCCCATTCCCTTGCCCGGCCAATCAGGAGGGTTATCGTGAAGGCCACCTTGGAAGTCTATGTGGGAAAACAGGACAGCTGGAGCGAGATTGTGAGGGAACACTGGGACAGAAACGATCGAAAGGTGTTGGGCTCACCAGAGTAAGCGGCGGGTGGATTTTACTGAGGTTCCGCCTGTCGTTCCGCCTGTCTATTTGTCCCTTCTTCCGGTGTATGCTCTGCCGGAGGATCCCGGGAGCCACTGTAGGGTTCGGGAGAGCGAGCTGGAGCTAATTGAGGCGCTCGGCAAGCGCAGCCAGCTGTCGGGACACCTCTGCAAATGCTTGGTGGGAGGCCGCGATCTCCTCTTGTTGTCGGCCCAGCAAGGCGCCCTGTTGGGCGAGCGCTCAGTGAACGTCGACATTATCTGCTTAGTCCATGCTTGGTCAGTATGTTCCTGTCACGGGTAAAATAAGGATGAACTCAAATGCAGAACACAAAATCTTTGAGGACTGAACCTCAGAAGAAACAAAACATCAGCGAAAACCTCGTTGGGTGAGTGCCAAGGAAGTTCCGTGGAGAACAGAAAAACAAACGGGACTCCGCCAGGCCGTAGAAAAAACGGTCCAAAAAACAACAGGACACACGCTCACTGGCAGTCCTGGACACAAATACTAGGTGAGTAACAGAAAGATATGCACACACACACCATCGATAACACACTGACGAACATGAAGGGAAATGACGTGGTATAAATAGGAAAAGAGGGAAATGAGAGACAGTGCGAATTAGCTGAAATGACCTGTGTCTCCGTGACTGAGAATAAAAGCAGGTTACTAGAGGTAATCTGTAACACAACAGGAGGAGAGAGCAAGAACACCAGGTACGGTGACAAAAATAAAGTATGCTACAATATACAACAGCTTAAAGGAACTAAACTAAAACTTGTGCGTGTAAATGGGACCTTAATAGGCTACAGTTTAAAGTGAAGTTGTCTGAAAGGATGTTGGTAACGGCATGTCTATTTGGTTGTGCATATTTCGCATTGTGCATATTTGAAAATAACTGTCTGATGAAGGCTTTAGGACCACACGGAATTCTCTGCTGTTGTAGCCTCGGCTCAGCAAGCAGCACTTCAGTTATGTTTTGTGTTTTTGACGTAAAGAAAAATATAATTTTGACGAATGCAAACCATATTTTATGACACCAATATCAATTTGCAAAGATAATGTGGTATTGAATGGGTAGGTTAATAAAATGGTTTTCAATAATCAATGTATTCTTTCACTATAATTTTCCTAGAAAAGCTTTTTTCAAGCTTTTTTTTCTAATATAGATATTTAAATTAACATAGTTCATTCCAGAAGTTGCTGTGCATAGAGACATAAGAAGGCCTGTAATGTAGGTAAAAGATTTGTATCCTCTCCAGGTTTGTGGAAAAATACTGGAGACATCCCCCTTCCCCCATCTCAAACCAAATGTTTGGCCATTGTGTTAATGTGGATTGAGCTTTAGGGCGTACTCACACTTTGTACAGTTCCCATTAACCAGAATCAGAATCAGAATCAGAATCAGAAAGAGCTTTATTGCCAGGTATGTTCACACATACGAGGAATTTGTTTTCGTGACAGAGCTTCCACAGTGCAACAGAATTACAGAGACAGGACAAAAAACAGATAATAAATATATTCAAAAAAATAGAAGTAAGTGTTAAATGCAAATATACAAATGGACAAGTGTATGTACAGGTATATTACTATATACAACATTATATGTGCAGCTGTTATGTGCAAATTGGCATGTAAAGTGTGTTGTTAAATAAGTGTATGTGTGTGTAACAAGTGTATTTGTTATGTGCAAATGGCATGTAAAGTGTGTTGTTAAATAAGTGTATGTGTGTGTAAGAGTGTACAGCAGTAGTGGTGTTGGTTCCACGATTATTATCATCAAGTGTTCATGAGATGGATCGCCTGAGGGAAGAAACTGTTTCTGTGTCGGGCTGTTCTGGTGCGCAGTGCTCTGTAGCGTCGACCAGAAGGTAACAGTTCAAAGAGGCAGTGTGCTGGGTGTGAGGGGTCCAGAGTGATTTTGGCCGCCCTTCTGCTCGCTCTGGATAAGTACAGTTCTTGGAGAGTAGGGAGGGTTGTACCAATGATTCGCTCAGCAGTCCGAACTATTCGACGTAGTCTTCTGAGGTCAGATTTGGTAGCTGAGCTAAACCAGATAGTTATTGAAGTGCAGATGACTGATTCAATGATGGAGGTGTAGAACTGTTTCAGCAGCTCCTGTGGCAGGTTGAACTTCCTCAGCTGACGAAGAAAGTACAGCCTTTGTTGGGCTTTTTTGACAATGGAGTCAATGTGAGTGTCCCACTTCAGGTCCTGAGAGATGGTGGTGCCCAGGAACCTGAATGACTCCACTGCAGCCACGGTGCTGTCCATGATGCTCAGCGAGGGGAGAGCAGGGGGGTTTCTCCTGAAGTCCACTATCATCTCCACTGTTTTGAGCGTGTTCAGCTCCAGGTTGTTGTGACTGCACCAGAGAGCCAGCTCCTGAACCTCCTGTCTGTAAGCAGACTCGTCACCATCCTGAATGAGGCCGATAAGCGTGGTGTCGTCTGCAAACTTTAGGAGCTTGACAGAGGGGTCCTTTGAGGTGCAGTCATTCGTGTACAGAGAGAAGAGCAGAGGGGAGAGGACACACCCCTGGGGGGCGCCAGTGCTGATTGTGCGGGTTCTGGATGAGGATTTGCCCAGCTTGACCAGTTGCTGCCTGTCCGTTAGAAAGCTGTTGATCCACTGACAGACAGAGGTGGGCACGGAGAGCAGAGTTAATTTGGGCAGGAGAAGTTTTGGGATGATGGTGTTAAAAGCTGAGCTGAAGTCAACAAACAAGATCCTCGCATAGGTCCCTGGTCTGTCTAGGTGTTGCAAAACATAATGCAGTCCCATATTTACTGCATCATCCACAGACCTGTTTGCTCTGTAGGCAAACTGAAGAGAGTCCAGTGAGGGTTCAGTTATGTCCTTCAGGTGGGCCAGCACCAGCTTTTCAAACGACTTCATGACCACAGATGTTAGCGCCACCGGTCTGTAGTCATTAGGTCCTGTAAGTTTGGGTTTCTTTGGGATGGGTATGATAATGGAGCGTTTGAGGCAGGAGGGCACTTCACACAGCTCCAGTGATCTGTTGAAGATCAGGGTGAAGATGGGGGCCAGTTGGTCAGCACAGGATTTTAAACAGGCTGGTGTTATAGAATCTGGGCCTGGTGCTTTTCTCCTCTTTTGTTTCCGGAAGACCTGGCGCACATCATCTTCATTAAACTGAATTGCAGGTATGGGGGAGGCGGGGGGTGGTGGAGGTGTTAATGGTGGCGTGAAGAGCAGTTCAGGGTGGGTGTGGGGGGTTTTCTCAAACCGGCAGTAAAACTCATTCAGGTCGTTAGCAAGTTGTTCATTGTCTACAGTGCTGGGGCTTGGTGGCTTGTAACTTGTGATATTCCTTAAGCTTTTCCACATGGATGCTGAGTCGCTGGAAGAGAACTGACTCCTTAGTTTTTCAGAGTAGTTTTTTTTGGCGACTCTGATCTCTCTTTCCAGGGTGTACTTTGCTTGCTTATACAAGGCCCTCTCCCCATTCCTGTAAGCAGCCTCTTTGGCCTGACGTAGCTGTCTGAGTTTTACAGTGAACCATGGTTTGTCATTGTTGTATGTGAGTTGAGTCCTGGTAGGGATGCACACATCTTCACAGAAACTAATATAAGATGTTACAGTGTCTGTGAGTTCATCAAGATCATTAGCAGCATCCTCAAAAACACTCCAATCAGTGAGGTCGAAACAGGCTTGTAGATCCCGCTCTGTTTCATTAGTCCATCTTTTCACAGATCTTAATATAGGTTTGGCTGTTTTCAGTTTCTGTCTGTAGGTTGGTATAAGATGGATTAAACAGTGGTCAGAGTGTCCCAAAGCTGCTCGTTGAACAGAGTGGTATGCATCCTTTATTGTGGTATAGCAGTGATCCAATATGTTGCTGTCTCTTGTGGGACATGTAACATGCTGTCTATATTTTGGCAGATCATGGGATAGTTTAGCTTTGTTAAAATCCCCGAGAATGATTAAAACAGAGTCCGGCTGCTGTCGCTCAATTTCCGTGATCTGATCGGCTAGTTTCTGTATCGCCAGGCGCGCGTGCGCGTGCGGCGGAATGTAAACAGAGACGAGGACAAACGAGCAGAACTCACGCGGTGAGTAGAAAGGCTTACAGTTAATAAACAGTGCTTCTAGATCTGGACAGCACATCTTCTTTAAAAGAGTTACATCTGTACACCACCTTTCATTGATGTAAAAGCACGTCCCGCCACCGCGCGATTTCCCCGTCGTTTCCTCGTCGCGATCCGCTCTAAACAGCTGATAGCCTGGAAGGTTGAGCGCGTTGTCAGGTATGGTGTCGGTCAGCCAGGTTTCCGTGAAGCACAGAGCAGCTGAATGCATAAAATCCTTGTTTGTCTGAGAGAGCAGAGTGAGTTCGTCAATTTTGTTGGGTAGAGAGCGGAGATTTGCCAGATGGATGCTCGGTAGTGCGGTTCGAAATCCTCGTTGTCTGAGTTTCACAAGCGCGCCTGCACGCTTACCTCGCCGGCGCTTCAGAACGCGCTTGAGCAGCACCGCGGCTCCTCCGACAACAATGTCCAACAGAACATCAGATAAGTCCAAGTCTGGAAAAGTATTTGGTGGTGTATGCGTCCGGATGTCCAACAGTTCGTCTCTGGTGAAACTAATTGTAGGAATGTGACAAAAAACAGGACAAACTAACAAAAAAACGAAAAAAACTGCAGAGCACGTCACGGAGGCAGCCATCAGCGTCGGCGCCATCTTGGTACCGGTCCAAAGCATGCTTGTCCCCCCTTCCGTCTCCCCCGACGGCCCACAATCACATTGCATTCGGGCCTGAGCACGCTTACGTCATCGATGATGCGCTGTTCAGTGTAAGAGAAGCGCTCTCGGAAATTTCAGTGGAGATTTCTACTTTTTTAGTAGAACTGATTTACTAAAGAGGTGCAGCTGTCGTGCAGTGAGGGGTTTGCGTCTTTAATAACTTACGACAGTTTGTGTTCATTAAACAGTAAGAATGATTAATAAATCCATATGAAACAGTCCCCAAAAGTCACGTCTCCTCTTTAGTTTTGGGCTCAGGCGCGCTTTGCACGCACACTACCAGCGTAACGCGCCAAAGCCCACGTGAACCGCAAGCCCCGGTTCAGCGCACTCGCACTTCTAAAATTATCCGGAAAACGGACCTGAGCACGGTTCGGATAGCATAGTGTGAGTACACCCTTAACTGAAAAAAACAACAACCCAAAAACACGGAATTGGTTACAGGGACTGTTACAGAAAGTAGCCTGATGATGATGATGATAATAATAATAATAATAAGGGAACGAAAGAAAGAAAGAAAGAAAAACCCTTCAAGGATTTTTTGCTAGAAAAGAAGGCATAGTGTCTGGTTTCACTCACCCATCAAATGCTCTGTTTGCACGATTTGATTCATATAACCGTATCTAAATACTTTATAAATAATATTTCTAAACTCCTCCATTGTTTATTCTTTTTAGAAAATATCTCGAATCTTTTTTCAGACAGGCTTTTGTAAAATGAAAGTTTAAAATGACTTGAAACGGTTTAATTGATTTGTATAATATATACCAAAATTGTTTTAGCTTTGGTTTGTTTTATTGGTTTATTTATTTAGTGTGATTTTATTATATCCGATATTTAGAATTCTTTAAATGATTTTAAATGATCATTTAATGATTTTCATAGGCTGTTTATGACACGAGAAGGGAAAAGCCCCTTAGCCTAATGTGTGTTTCATAAGTGTTTTAAACTGACCAGCTATGTTTTGCTTTCCCTTATTTATTTATGATGTATTTATTTATTTTGGTGCATATACTTATGTGCAATCGGGAAACTAGTCGGCACGCCATCTTTATACCAGACTCAGGCAAAGTCCGCCTCTCCTTTCACTCTGCCCTGAAGCTCTAGCTGGCCTTCTTTGGCCCAAGGTAATCGGCGGGCTGAAAAAGGCTGGCCACTGGCCCCGAGGAAGCCCCGCTTTGGCCCGATCAGGCACCGGAAGTGACAGTTTAAACGCGACTGGCCTTGGCTCGCCTCAAGCTGGATTTATACTTTCGCGCGCGCACCTCACGAAACAGACAAGGCTCTTATACTTACCACGTTCGCCGTTGTGACATTTTTTAAAACGACAGGGGGCAGTTAAAAGAAACTGACCGTAAAGTCAGACAGAAGTACAAAGTTTCAGGAACAACGTCATATCATTATATCGATCAAGATTTTTAACTAATTATTTATTTATTGTTTTAATAAATTGTTTTAATGATTATAAATATTTTTATAACCATAACATTTTTTTATCAAACTTTGATGCATCACTTGCTTTTATTCTTATCTCGGACAGTTCTTCCTGCTATTATTTATTAAAATATTAAAGACAACAGAACATGGGTTGCTCTACTAATATATATTTTTTTATTATGGCAAGAATAAAAGAAAAATAGTACACTTACTAAATAATACAGATGTTTGTTTGTTTGTTTGTTTTTTTTTAAGATTTAGCCCGCTCTACAATTCACACATTACCGGCTAGTTTCTGTCCTCTAAAAAGGCAGTAATAATCCAATATTCCTGACCATTATCCCCAATAAAGCCTAGAAAAACAGGCATCATGTTGTGAACCGATTATTTCAAATATTCCTTTCTAGTAATCAAAGTAATTATTAGTTCCTCAATTATAGTTTTGTAACTATTAAATTGTCTTTAATTCAATTGTAATATATAAAACCTAAAACCTTTTAACAAAAACTTTCCTTCTTTCCCACTGCTGTTGCAATTTCTAGCCAAGAATTATTGATCATCTAGTTATCTCTATGATCACTGATCATGAATATGTCTGTACAGTCGTACCTGTTTCAGACAAAATCTCTTCAAAGAATCAGACGCGGCGCCGCGAGCACTGTTCGCTCGAGTCTCAAAAAATACCATGCACTCCGCCAGCCGAAATTATGTCATGCGCACCACCCAAAGCGAACATCCGTGATGATGTCACATTCGCCGCGTGCACTCAAGCGAACTAGCGGACACGTTCACTATAAACCTGGGTTTAGGTGCAAAAGTGGAAACTAATGACACGTTACTGTACAGCAGGGGTGCTCAACCCTGTTCCTGGAGAGCCACCCTCCTGCAGATTTCAGTTGCAACCCATATCAAACACACCTGCCTGTAATTATCAAGTGGTGTTCAGGTCAGTTTGATCAGGGTTGCAACTCAAATCTGCAGGAGGGTGGCTCTCCAAGAACAGGGTTGAGCACCCCTGCTGTACAACATTGCATTATATGTCTATACGCACAGGTCTGTGTATTTTCATTAATTTTATTTTTTTACTTACAGACCAACTGTTGGCATCTTACATCGAATGTATTTTATAACATCCTCGTTTTGATAGGTGCCGTCATACATTCTGCCCAAATGCCCCGGAGAGACCTAAAACATGAATATTTCCATATAGGCTATATGGCACTTAATAGGTAATGCCCCTTTTTTAAGAGAATAATTTAAGGATGTTGCATATTATTCGGTAATCTTGAGTAAAGGAAACGTGTTTTAGGACATAATAAGTAATAAATATAGGCTATGGTATAGGCCGCCGAATACCTTGGGCCAAAGAGGGCCAGCTGGGGCTTCGGGGCGGAGTGAGAGGCGGACTTTGCCTGAGCCTGGTAAAGATGGCGTGCTGTCATTACATTCGTTTTGCTGGGTTTCTTTATTTTTTTGGAGATAATACAAAATATGAATACAACAGAAAGACATACATCTTTACAAATTACGTTTCCACACGATAGTGTCATAGCCTATAAACAGCCTAAGCTATGAAAATCATTTGAAATCATTTGATATAATAAGATCATATAAAAATATATTATTATTATTATCAGGCTATTTTCTGTAGCAAGCCCTGTAACCAATTCCATGTTTTTGGGTTCTTTTTTGGTTAAAGCGCAATCCCCATAACACCACAATGGCCAAACATTTGGTTTGAGATGGGGGTAGGGGATGTCTCCAGTATTTTTCACAAACATGGAGAGACAAAATTCCCGGTTAGGCTACATATCTTTTACCTACACACAGGCCTACTTATGTTTCTATGCACAGCAACTTCTGGAATGAACTATTTTATTAAAAGTTTATTAAAATATATATATTAGAAAAAAGGTTAAAGTTTTTCCTAAGAAAATTGTAGTTAAAGACTATATTGATTATTGAAAACCTATCAGATTTTTATAATGGCTATTATTGATTATTAAAACATTAAATTATTATTAAAACATTAAATTAGATTATTAAAATAAATATTCAGTAAAAGAGACATTTGTATTTCGTATTTCACCATGCATTTCTTCGGCTAATCTTTATAGCCCATTAAACACGTATTGTGAAAACCCACACAGAATTTTTCATATTTTATGAAAATGAAAAAGGCAGTTACTGTATGTAAATTATTAGACTCCGTTTATATAGCCTATATGTGACAGCCAAGGTTCTCTCTTACAAAGTCTTTATGAAATCGTCCTCTTCAGCGTTTTTCAAATCTCCGTGTCCATGGTCGAAAAGGAGGATTTCATTTTTTATTTCTGAATGAAGGGGGGATCTATCTCTGTCTAATTATTATTTTTAATGTTTAACCTGCACACTGTGAAATAGTCTAATCCAATCCAATCTTTTATTCTAAGATAGAAAATCACGTTAAATGAATTTTAGTTAATTGTTTTTATCCTGAGATAAATAACATTTTAGAATTGCATATCAAGCTGTCGGGATCTCCTCATGATCTCGCTCAGTAGTTGCTTTTTAGATGTGATTTAGGCCTTTATTCAGCTGACAGCGCATGCACAGCCACGGTACAGAGAGAAAAAGTAAATAATAAATTAATAAACGATGAATTAAATGAATTAAAATAATATAGCCCACTTTGCAGCTTTCTTTTAAATATAGCAGGCTTATATAAAATAGCAGACAGACTGTTTTGATGAGGTGTTTTCTTTTTTATACTTAGAATGTATTTTAATATAATTTTGCTGAATTTGCTTTAACTTGACTGCTTTCCTTTTTCATGCTGTAATGCCACATTAGATTTCACACACATATGCGAGGTGACTGAAATTGAAATTAAAACATAAAAGATACGGAGCGATTAATAGTTTAAGAAGTTAAAAAAAAAACAATTGTAATTTGAAGGAGAACAGTGACGTTTTGAAAACTGAAACTAAATTAACCTGCGGGACTAAAGCTAATTTACGTCCTGCAATTACTTTTATTATAATTTTAGTGATCTGCTTAAGGAAGGTCAGTTTATTTTTATGCTCTTGATAAAGAAGCATTCAACTTAAGAGCTCTAGACCATGCGCCGGACATTTCTCCATGTTTATCTGGTAATGTCTTAAAGTAAATAATTATTTAGACCTATTTAATTATTAATTAATTATTTATGGACAATAATTGAGACATAAAATTAGATAGTAAAATACAACGAAAATGTAAATGAAAACGTAAATAAAAAAGCTTATTTAGTAACTGTCTTAGTCACTTTAAAATAACAAACACTGTACATCTCTATTTTTAGGCTAAAACACTGCTTTATATATTTATTTATTTAGGCCTATTTTTGTATGTATGTTTATACCTACTTTCATTTTAGTTGTTTATTTTAGTGGTCTTTTATTTCTTTAATTTTACTTTTTCCAAAATGAATCTTCATTTCATTTAACACGTTTACAATAATTAGGCTGGCTTGTCAAAGCCAACCTACTGTTATCCTATCTAAACTTATTATTATTATTTTTTATCTTCTGAGACTAAATTTGCAAGACTATCTCCTCCTAGAGCTTTCGAGCTATGACCACCAAACTCACTCCAGACCTCCAAACTATTCTGACTCGTGTTGCTATATCTCCTCAGACTGATCCGACTTTTGGTTTTCCGAAAAATGTCCCGGGACCACCGGAAAAATCCCATAGACTTAACATTGGACCAAACTTTGACACATCATAACTCTGAACGAGAAATTTTTAGAAACATGTAAACTTCCACATCTGAAGAGGCTGTCAACCTGTGTAAAACTAGATATTAAATTGGGGTGTAAGTTGTACCCCCAGGGCGCAAGAGCGCCCCAAACTTCCCCATTGACTTACTATTGTACATAGACTCCCATTCAAAAATCTAGGTACCAACCTATAAACTTCAGTGCCTTGCTCCCACTATGGGAACTTGCATAGAAACTTTAAACTAAGCATAACTCTGTACTACAGTGTCATAGAAACTTGGGGGTGGGCTCATTTGACTCGGGCAACCAACCAGTTTCTCCAGATCACTGTGAAACTGACAAGCCACTCCCTAGCAACCATTTAGAGCTCCCTAACAACTGATCCCATAGACTGCCACTATATGGTCCAGATTGATTCGTGCTAGAATCATGCTAGTAACATGCTAATTTATGCTAGAATCATGCTAATAACATGCTAATTCATGCTAGAACCATGCTAGTAACATGCTAATTCATGCTTGAATCATGCTAGTATTATGCTAATTCATGCTAGAATCATGCTAGTAATAAGCTAATTCATGCTAGAATCATGCTAAGATAATGCTAATTCATGTCAGGATCATGCTAGTAACATGCTAATTCATGCTAATATCATGCTAATTAATGCTAGAATCATGCTATTGACATGCTAATGTGTGCTAGAATCATGCTAAAAACATGCTAATTCATGCTAAGGTCATGCTAATCCATGCTGAAATCATGCTAATGACATGCTAATTCATACTAGAATCATGCTAGAATCATGCTAATTCATACTGGAATCATGCTAATAACATGCTAGAATCATGCTAGTAACATGCTAATTCATGCTAAAATCATGCTAGTAACATGCTAATTCATGCTAGAATAATGCTAAGATCATGCTAATTCATGCTAGAACCATGCTGATAACATGCCAATTCATACTAGAATCATGCTAGTATCATGCTAATTCATACTGGAATCATGCTAATAACATGCTAATTCATGCTAGAACCATGCTAATAACATGCTAATCCATGCTAGAATCATGCTAATAACATGCTAGTTTGAACTAGAATCATGCTAATAACATGCTAATTAATGCTAGTAACATGCTAACCCATGTTAGAATCATGCTAATAACATCCTTATTCATGCTAGAATCATGCTAATAACATGCTAGCTTGTAGTAGAATCATGCTAATACATGCTAATTCATGCTAGAATAATGCTAATAACATGCAAATTCATAATAGAATCATGCTAATAACATGCTAATAACATGCTACTACAATCATGCTAATTCGTGCTAAAATCACACTAATAACATGCTAAGTCATACTAGAATTAATGCTAAAACATGGTAATCCATGCTAGAATCATGTTAATTAACTACTTTTAAACTATACGCTACTTTAAACTTAACTATTTTTAAACTATATGCTACTTTAAACTTAACTACTTTTAAACTATACGCTACTTTAAACTTAACTACTTTTAAACTATACACTACTTTAAACTTAACTACTTTTAAACTATACGCTACTTTTAAACTTAACTACTTTTAAACTATATGCTACTATAAACTTAACTACTTTTAAACTATACGCTACTTTAAACTTAACTATTTTTAAACTATATGCTACTTTAAACTTAACTACTTTTAAACTATACACTACTTTAAACTTAACTACTTTTAAACTATACGCTACTTTAAACTTAACTACTTTTAAACTATCTGCTACTTTAAACTTAACTACTTTTAAACTATACACTACTTAAAACGTAACTACTTTTAAACTATACTCTACTTTAAACTTAGCTACTTTAAAATCTTTAAGCTTCTTTAAACTTAAAACTACTTTTACGTTTTTTTAACTCCTTAAAACAACTTTAAAAAACGTTCAGTCTAAGCTTTGACAAGCCAGTCTAAAGTTTGTCTTGACGAACTTTTTAATCTAGTAATATTTGTTAGCCAATTTTTAATGATTAATGAAGCAATTATAATGTTTTGTCTTATTATTTCATCTTCATTCAGAAGTAGCAGGGTATTTGCAGCTACTGTATATTTCTGTCCGTTCGCATCCCGTCGCTTTGTGCCCACTGATGGCAAAGTTGCAATCTGCGGTCATACTTAAAAACATGTTTTTACGTGGCGGCGGTAATGGCCATATTTAAGTAGTACCTACTGTAGGTCCTTTTAAGTGATAAATAGTTATTTATTTTAGGAGCTCTCGTCTGTCTTGCTCATTCTATGCAAGCGAAAGTGGAAGTTGATGGTAGAGGACTTTAATGAGATGTAGTTCTATAGCTCTTGTATGACACCTAAACCCTATATGTGTTAGCAATCTATTAACCATTCATAACCATTATGCTTTGATTTATCACAGATGCACCATTAAGTGCATCTTATTTGAGATTATTTAGTGAAACCCTTTCAGGGTGTCCATGGGGTTTTAACAAGTATTAAAAGTTGATAAGACTTTAATACCTTTTAATGACCTTAATTTTCTCTTAATTGATTTAATCACATTTTTACGAGGTTTTAAATTTTTTTCAAGCATTGTGCAAAGTATTTGACTCCAAAAAAGCATAAATTTTCCTTGATCCACGCGATTGGTTCGGGTCAAGCTTCTCTGTCCAGGTGATGTCGCGTAATTTGCGACAAATGTGGAGGTGATGTGAAACCATAGAGCGAAATAGACAGCAAATTGAGAATCTGTATGTTTGCATCCTGGTTGGAGTTTAAACAGTGGCTGAAGCCTGTCGCTGAAAACAACTGCGTAATTTATTCCTTCAAGCTTTGTTTCTTCTTAGCTTATCTGAGTTCTCTTGCATGGTTGTGCTCCTTTGAATTATTCAACTACAACTGTTTATTAAGTTAAAGTTTTGATAATGATTAGAACTAGAAGTAGCAATGAGAAGGCCTTTTAAAAAGTCTTAAAAAGGTATTGAAATTACCTTTAGGATTCCTGCATATACCCTGCCTTTCACTTTCTTACATTTCTTTTAATTATATATATGTAAAATGTATCGTGTTCACATTATAAATGTATGCTTAAAACTATTTTCCAAGTACCATGGCTCATGTGAGTGAGTCACACAATGCTGCATGTGCTGACGTGATATATCGACAGACAATACCTTACTGATTCAATCCTATTAGTGACCGGAAACACTGATGGTTAAACTCATCACCTCAAAACTCTCTTGGAGCAGAGCAGTACCAAAGTAGTACCGGAGCAGCTGTTAAGGGTTTAAGTTGCTCTCTTTCCAGTACAACTATTCTCTGGGTCCAGTTCAGCCAAACATCTGCCTCCAACTCCACATCTTCCATATACTCTTCCTTCTTTTCTTTTAGTCGAGAGTCTGAGTTAAGTTGCACCCCGAAACCAGCAAAAGAACTTCCGATTTTTGCCGCCTTATTAGACTTTTTTGTATAGAACAAAAATTATGTTGTTCTTCTTGGTATGTTGCTTTTTGTGTTATAATTCTTCTATTCTGTTACATACCTTTGTGACTAGGAATGCAACGAATATAGATTTTGGTTGTGTGATTCTAGTCCGAGGAATAATCACAGTTTCAGGGTTATCACGATTATTATGCATTTCGAAATTATGCATACGTTTAGAAAGTCATATGAAAACTCCTTATATTTTAAATGTTATTTATTGCTGCTCAGTAACCAATAATAGTAATAATAATACTAACAATAATAAAAGTCCAATTTTTTTTCGGCTCAAAGTTTTTGGCATTTAAGCAAAAGTAATAATTTTACACTGACAGAACAATTAATAAATAAATAAAAATAAAATTAAAAGAAAAAAAATATATATATATATCTAATGTAAATCCAAGCTACATATTAGATAAATGTTTTTGTATTTTCAAATGTAATCAAAGGCTGCTGAACCTTTTCTCTGATTGGCACTTTTGATCAACTATATTACAAAATTGTTTGGCATTTTTATTTTTTACAAAATAAAAAAAATTGGAGTACAAATTTAGACCTTCCATACAAAGTATTGAAGTTGATCGTTCGTGTGTTCATTGGTATTAGCCACAGTGTACAAGCTTGGTACTTTGAACTAGTTTACAGTTAGCATAACTATTGGCCCATTTCCACTGAGTGGTACAGTACGGTACGATACGGGTCAGTACAGGTCAATTTTATCAGGCTTGCGTTTCCACTGCTAAATGGTACTCTTTTGGTGGGCGTGGTGTACGACAGAAAGTGTCAGTCGACATCATTCTCGCTCAAGGAAATGTCTACAGTAAAGCTCTATGGGTCATTCACAAATCATATGAGAAGTACTCCTCACAAAACAAATGCTTTATTATACACATAAATACTGGTATATAAATGTTCATTACTAACCTTTCTATGAACATGATGTGATTATAACTAGATCAATGATGTGAAATAGCCTACTGTCCGCGATTTATATAAAATAAATAAATAAATGCAGCATATATGAACACATACAGCCCCTTACAGTCTTCGATATGTTACCAATTACAGAAAAACTACACACAGCATACATTTATGCCTTATTTAGGTTAAAAAAACAACACGAAATATAGCCCACAGTCAATGCAAACCTCTCATCTGTAGCTTTAATCTTCACCAGTGCATGTAGCCTCTTGTTAGAAAGTAATTTCGTCATTCCGAGTTCATAATAGTCCAGAAGGTGATGATGATAATGGTTAAACGTAGCAGTTTCTTCATGTTTGCTGAAAAAAAATTGTAACCATACTGTAGAATGTGCTTTCTGTACTTGTTTTACAGTAATTCAGTTACAGATTTATGTTTATTTATTTAAAACTACTTGGTATGGATTTTATAAATGTTAAAATACACTTATAAATGTTTAAATTTGTTTTGAAAAAGTTATATTTTTAAGAGCAAGTGATTGTGCCTAGGTTGCAGAGAGAGTCGCTTTGGAGCGGGCAGAGCCAGTGGGAGAGGGGAAGTCTTGTGGATATCAGATTCGTCTGCAGAGGTGAGTGAATAACTGCTCTGTTTTTTAAAATCGCCTAATGTTTAGACCAGTTTGCTTTCACCTCAAAATAAAAATTCTCTTATTAATTACTCATCCACATGAGACAAAATAAAAAATGATTATTTCCTAACGGGGCTAATAATATTGTCTTTAATTTTTATTTTTTAAAAATATTTATATTCTAAAATGAATAAAAGTTTCACAGGTTGGCAAATATTTTTGGGTGTGTAAGTGTAAATGTATGTATGTGCACAGCATATGTGTTTGTATAACGCATTAATCTCTTCATAAGTAACTATTTTTTAATATATATTTTGATGTCTATCAAAATATCAGCAGATTGACTTCCGGTTATGAGGCGTGCGGTGTAGTCGCGTGCTCCGCTTGCTCCCACAGTTTTACTAATAATCGTCTAACTAGACATCGTTAATTGCAGTTTTAGGGTTAACTACAGTTTTCATAACTTACTGTAGTCAATTTGATCGCTTTGCCATGTCAAAAGCTAAAGGAAAACACGCGGAAAAAGACAAGGAACTTTCGTCAACATCTGGCATTACTATGGCCGACATTAGCGCACTCCTGGAGGAACACAGAGAGGCCCTGTCAAGCGATTTCAAGTCCTCGTTCGAGTCCCTCGCTTCAGCGTTGGACAGCATTAATTCTACTATTACTGACCACGGGCAACGTTTTGGCTCTCTGGAAACAAATGCCACGCTCGCTGATCAGCGGCTGCAGCAGTTGGAAGACACCTGCTCCAATTTGCAGAAAGATAACGAGCAGCTTAAAGTTAAAGTAGCTGACCTGGAGGGTCGCAGCAGACGCCAAAACGTGCAATCGAGGGTCCCCGTCCAACCAAGTTTTTTTCCAAACTGCTTATGGATGTTTTTGGCACGGATGTTCTTACTTCACCTCCCGAACTTGACAGAGCACATCGAAGCCTCGCTCCAAAACCAGCTCCAGGAGGAAAACCGCGGCCAGTAATCATACGCTTTCACCGGTTCCAAGTTAAAGACCTGATTATCCGCGAAACTCGTAAACGAGGAACCTTAAAAAACGAGGCACTAAAAAAAGCCACCCGGTCCGCCTTTTTGATGATTACAGCCCCGACGTTTTGAAACAGCGTGCTGAATACAGAGGTCCCATGGCCGAGCTATACAAGCGGGGGTACAAACCAGCACTCCTCTACCCAGCCAGACTGCGCATCACTATGCCTAACGACTGTGAAATTCGTACAGGACCTAAGTACGAATTTGTAAGAAATTAAACTGGCACCCCTCTTGTTTACATTATTCATATGCCCCCTTTTTTGTTTTTGAACTGTGAATTCTGGGGTAATTTATAAGTGTTCATAACTTGAGTTATTTGCAGTATAATAATGATTATCTACAGAAATTAGTTTAGGGCTTTCTTTTTCTTTCTCCTTTTTTTCTAGCCCTCATCTCTTTTTTTTATTTGTGACTATAGCTTTGAGATGTCTGATAAGGTTTTATTTGTATTGCACTGTGGAAGCTGCGAGTTAAATATAAGGAAGTTGTGAATTTTGCTGATCAGTGTATCAGAGAATGTTTGTTGCTGTCTATGTTCCTTACAGCAACTGATTTAAATGTTGATTTGTTTAATGTTGTTGTTATTTCCTTCCCTTTTTCTTTTTTTCTTTTTCTTTTCTTTTTTTTCTTTTGTTTTTGTTTGTTTTGTTTCTTTTATTTATCATCTCATTTTTGTGTGCTACAGGGGGCACAATTGGA
>CAIGQQ010029897.1:1558624-1572667 GCA_903798035.1 Danio albolineatus | reverse complement strand
GCATCGCGCGCCTCCGCTGAATGCACGCGCACCTCGAGGCTTTTATACTTGCCGAGGGAGGGGGTAGGTGTCGCGGGGGGTTCGCTCACTATTCTGCCGCCCTTCTCGGCCGCCTCTGTGGATGCGCCGGCCCTGAACATACGTCAGCCACAACAGGAAATAAGAAAAAAACTGCCGCTGCGTTAAACGCGTTAATTTTTTTAACGCGATTAATATTTCAAATTAATCGGCGTGCGTTAACGCGCTAATTTTGACAGCCCTATATATATATCAGCAGATTTAGTGAGTTTTCTTGTACTTATTTAAAGAGAGAGAGAGTTTGGAAATATAAAAAAAATTGTAAGTGTTCTTGATGCAAGTCTCTTTCACAAAGGGTGCATTAAAATAAAACACTTAGCTGTTCTTATGTGTTATACAGTGGTCTATTTAAAAAGAAAAATCTATTCAGTCTTCCACAATACGTTAGAAATCATTTTAATATGATTTGCTCTTACTGGTTCTTGGTCATTAATAATAATTCTTATGATTTATTTTTCATTATTGAAGATAATATTTTGCTGAAGCCGTAATACATTTGACTTTTCTAGATTAACTGGTGAATCAGGGCTCAACAATAAGGACTGCCCAATGGCCAGGGGACAGTGTGAGAGATGCTCGGGACAGTAGACAGAATCGTTACTGGCCCGATCAGGCCAGTGCTGCCTTGTCACTAAATTTTTATTTGCCAGCGACTATATCAGTTGCATGCTTATATAGTCTTAAAATCAAGAAATAGTTTGTGCTTTTAAGTATTTGAATGCTACCTTCTCTGTGAAGTCATTGTTATGAATTAAATTAAAAATCCTTAATCAAAAAGAAGTTTAACCAAAACGTAACAAGATAACAGGGATTAAAAATATAATCCCTGGTGCCCCCGCGCTCTCTCTCTCCACAATATAAACCAAAACACAAACCACGGAAAATTAACAAGAAAATATTATTTATTTACAGAAAATAAGGAGCAAAATAACATCGGGAGGGGGTAAGCCAAAATAAATGACAATAAACCAAACTAACTAAATTAGAGAATTCTTCCCTGGAAATCAGATAAGAAAATAAAATACACAAAACTTACCTCCCTAAACTAATCAACACAGGAGAAAACGAAAATAACAAACAAAAGGCACCAAACTTCCCTACCATGCTCCAAGCCAGAGGGAGACAGAAAACCGGGTTCTTTCAGTTAGAAATGTACAACTTCACATCGGCATCTCACAACAACCTGTATAAGAGACATCAGCAACAAACACTCATTTTGATCACACAACATCTCAACAGAGACTTCATAAGGGGAGAATCGAGAGAGAGCGGGGAGCCGATGAATCCATGCTCTCTGAAGTTTTAAATACAGCCGCCGCTAATCCAAGCGCCAATCATGATCTGCCGTAATACGCCGCACCTGCGAATAATTTAGAACGAGAGAGCAAGAGCGATAGAGAGCGAGCGAGAGAGAGAGAGAGAGAGAGAGAGAGACAGACAGACAGACAGACAGACAGAAACCACACATGCACTACAACTACTCGTAACTCGTTTTTTGGTTCCTCTTATCTGATTGGATGTTGTGAGCACGTTATTTTTTTTTTCCGTAACCTGATAAAAACCAACACAGCGAAGAGACTACAACATGACGGCAACATCAAATTATGGGACTAAAAGAAAATGTCTGTATTGTTGTCATTTTTAAGGTTTTGTTTTGCAATAAAATACCTTTACTTATCCTTTATCCTTAAATACCTTTATCATTTTACTTAACATTTTTAGAAATTATTTTTGACACATTATTTAAAATATGTGGCTTTTTTTTGGTGGGGTGAGTGAAAAATTTTGGCAGGGCAAGTAAAAATCTGAAACCACTGGTCCAATTGGGCCAGTAGAAACAATCTTTAGTGTTGAACCCTGTGAATGCAATTTTTTAGTGGTAATATTAAAAACAAAGCAGCACATCTGTTTTGATCCTCAGTGATATTCTTTATCACTGCCAACTTGGACCATTACTGTAACAGAACATTCCCTGTCTGGTGCGATCACTAGTCCCACCAGTCAATAATTGCTTTGACAAATTACTTTAACTTTGATTCAGGTGGAAGGAGTACAATAATCTCGGTCACTGGCCTCAGGAAGAGCTTGGTGCCCTCTCGTTTAGGAATTCTTATTCCCACTTTGCGCACATTCCCGTCCTTGCTTGGAAAGACCTGCTTAATGATTTCCATCGGCTACCCGGTTCAACATTGGGTTGTTCATATTGCCACTTCCTACGTGTCTGTAATAAGCACAGATAATGTTTTCTCCATTTATCCCAGAATGGGTTCGCTAGATCTTGGACTTGCCTCCACTGACGTTGGTAAAGGTCTTTGATTCCAAAGTTACCAGCAGGAGCAATTGGAGGGCCCACTTTCTGTGTGAGGAGTATAGAAGGTGTCAGAAGAAATGGGTCACTTGGATCTGTCGACACCGGCACCAGTGGTCTAGCATTGATGATTCTGGTTACTTCAGCCATGAAAGTAAGCACTTCATGAGTTAATTTCATGTGTCCCAACTGAAGGAACATAGAGTCTAGTGTCTTTCTTGCCATTCCTATCATTCTTTCCCAAGAGCCACCCCTGTGGGAGGCATGAGGTGGATTGAATATCCAAGAGCAACCATGTTCTGCCAGGTATTTTTGAACACTTTTCTCAACAATGTTTGATGGAATCTGAAGCTCCTTGCATGCACCGCTGAAATTTGTCCCTCGATCTGAACGATTTTTTACCGGTCCTCGAAGAGCAAAGAAACGCTGAAGGGCATTGATAAAACTGGACATGTCCAACGACTCAATTACCTCAATGTGGACTGCCCTGACACTGAGACAAGTGAAGATTACTGCCCATCTTTTATCATGTGCGAGACCTTCTCTCGTCCGTCGTGTGTGGATGGACCATTTTCATCCTGATCCAGTTTTGCGGCTAAATGTGACCTCCAACTCTCAAAAGGCCTTGGTCGTCAATGAACGAATTCAAGGAATCTAAGGAACTTTGGGCCCATAAGCCACGGGTTGTTTGCGAGGCACGTTGTAGAAATGGACCTTGTGGCTATGTCCGCTGGGTTTTGATCTGAGCGTACATAACACCACTGTTTTGGCTGACTGGATCTTCTTATCCTTCAGACTCGGTTGTTGACATAGACATAAAATCGTCTGGTCTGATTATGTATATAACCTAACCTGCTGTCAGTGTAGAAGGTGATGAAGGCTAGATCCATGTCCATCTCAGATGAAATGAGGTCAGCCACTTCCACAGCCAAGACTGCAGCACAGAGTTCTTGGGATGGTATGTTCAGGAAGTGGAGAAAGTTTCACTTTACCATCACAAAGCTTACGTCATTGCTTCTCCCAGGGTAAGAAAGCTTAAGATAAGCAACTGCTGTGATAGCTTTGGATGCATCCGAAAACACGCACAACTCTCTGCATGCAGCTCCTGAGGGTGACTGCTTGGAGTACATTCTAGGTATTTGAAGGTGTCTTAGCTCTTGTAAGGAATTGCGCTAGACAACCCATGTTTCCTCCATGGTCTGAGGCAGTGGAGAGTAAGGATATGCACAAGTATTCGATTAATTGAACGCATCAGTCTCAATCGAGCATGAAAACGAAGATCGATTGGCTCTAAGATTAAATTACTTTCAGTCTTTCTGATTGGTTATGCTGGTATTTGGGCAGTAGTCTGATATTTGATTGGTTATTAGGGCGTCGCACAACAGATGCACCACTCAGCGCCTCGATACGGCGCACACATGACAGTTGAAAGTATAGCACACAGACCCGCACATTCGCATTCTATTTAAAAAGAAACTTCTAAAGTGCACAGCGATGTCTGGCAACATTTCAAGTCAAGTGTAAGATGTGTAGCGCCACACTCATCTACAACGCTGCAACGAGTTCGATGTGTTACCATCTTACACATTAACACAAAAAAAGAGATGATGCCGGTGCCATAACCTACAGTCAGACAAGCATAAGAAAAATCACCATCAGACAGAAATGCGACACAGGCAGAGTAGAGAAGATGACTCAGCGATTGGCGTAAATGACAGCAAAAGACTTGCTTCAGTTTTGTTAAAGGTGAAGGTTTCAAATGTTTAATGAGTTATGCCGAGCCCCACTATACTGTCCCATCACGCAAAACAGTCACTGCGAGGACTCATGCCAGGCCCGGCGCCAGGATGTCATAACTGAGGGGGCACTTATAATAGAGCGGCACTAAACCTGGTGACTGATTTTACCTATTGTTCCTTTTATTTAGGCTATTTATTAACTTATTTATTATTACTTTGCATTACTGCAGTAATATACTTTTTGTACAGTTTCGCTTTTACTTATTTTATCAATGATGGATGAATGATACAGTTTACATTATCGCAGTCGGATCATGAGTTGTTTAAATTATATTTAGTCTCCTTATTTTTTCTGTTTTATTTCAAATAATATACATATTTAGGTAAAGACATTAAACTATGCCTATGCATGCAAGCTAATCCACAATAATAACCAGTAAATAAATATAATGAAATCAGCATAACCGAGTCATCACGCTTCATAGCCTAGCCTATTACCCAACAAATATCAGTGTTGAAAAAGTTAAATGTTACAATCTAATGTCATTAAAAAAAGAAATAGTTGCTAAACGTGTTACTTAGCTACATTTTAAGGCATTATTGCAGCCAGAAACACAAAGAGTCTTTCTTATATCTCAAAAAAGAAATTCCTAGTTATTACCGTGAAAATAGGTTAAATTTAGGCGTGGTTAACACGCAATTCAATAGGCTATATAACTTAAAGGTAAAAATAAAGTTATGTTAGATTTATGTTATCATGAGGGTTTTTTTCTTTTTTTTTCTTTTTTAATTTTATTTTGTGTCCGGTTGGCTTTTGTAAAAATTCCACCATAAACCATTTGGCTACTAGGCCAATTCCCCGTCATTCTATTTATTTATTAGGCTTAATAACTTGTTTTCAATTAACTACAATTAACTGCCATTAACTACAATAAAATAAAATAAAAAATATATATATATATATATGCTAACTGTATTTTAGCCATTAAAACAGATTACAATATATTTTCTGGTGTGTAAGTTAGCATAAGCAAATAGCAGTATAGCCCACATTTACATATTTTTTAAAGATTTTTATTTAGTCTACCTACAGCGCACGAGAGAGGTTGATCTGCAACAAATTAACTTACGCACACTATATTCCTTTTTCATTTATAACACTGCAAACTTGACATCGCAGGCTGATCATCTTTAAACTCAAAAGGCATTATTTAAGTAAGATTTTAAAGATTTACATGTGATGAACTAGGCTGCTCGCCTTCAGGTGCTCCACTTGTCCAGTTATCTCAAGTAAATTTAGAGTGCGCCTCTGCCGCCACATGCGCGCTTGTACAGGCACACCCTGGCCTGACGCGGGGACGAGATCGCCGGGCTTGTGCATCCACTACTTTCTGGTTGGCATATAGTTCAAGCTCACATGCATTTTGTGTAGATAAACACAATTTGTAATATAACATTTAGATATTGTGTCGCAAGGGTTTGATTAATTTTATTTACAATGTGTCATGTAGTAAACCTACATGCCTCACGCTTCATAACCCAACAGTGTTGATTTTAATTGTTTTCTGAATCCTGTCATAGTTCTGTCAAGAACGTATTTAACAGGGCTTTAAATAAAATATGTTTTTTAAGTTTGATGTTATTTAATTGTCGCTTTGACGCACACACGCCCCGCCTCTTGCTTAAGCTCCACCCCCCGATTAATTGATTAATCGCTTCTCAAACCTGTGGATTAATTGAAATAAAGAATGATCACAAATGCCCATCCCCAGTGGAGAGTCCCAGTCAATGCTTCCCAGTGTTAAATCTCACAAAATAAATTTGCCTTGAATGGTTACTGGAGCTACAATTCCTAAAGGGTCGAACAGACTATTGATGGTGGACAAGACTCCTCTACGTGTAAAGGGCTTCTCTTCATCAGGTACTGTAAAAACAAAACAGTCTTGTTTGAGGTCCCAGTCTAGTCCCAAGCTGCGTTGTATGGGAACGCATACTTCACCAGCAGGACATTCGGGCATGGTTCAAAGAGGGAAGACCATCCATTGTACAGAATCTTAGTGTAAAGTGCGTTAACTGCAGTTGGCTTATGGACATTTCCTAGGCAGACATTGCCTACAATGACCCATCCCAGGTCAAGCTTTTGTGCGAATGGCAAGTCATGCGGGCCATTGAGTGTTTTACGCACCTTATGCAGTCTGAGGATATCCTGTACAAGGAGAAGTAGGTTGTGAGCATCTGGATCGATTTCTGGGATGTGATGTGCTACTGTTTTGAGATGGGGGTGATGGAAAGCAGCAGAAGGTGAAGGAATCTCTAACCAGTTATTGGGAATCTCATTACACTCGATTAGGTCTGGAAGTGGAAGACTAGTCTGTCCATCTATGGATTCGATTTGATTGTCTACACAATCCCAGCACAAGTTTTTAACAAATATGGTAAGCTAGGGCTTTGTATGCCAAACATATTAAAGAACTCAGTACGGGCCATAGATCTGTTACTTTAGTCATCAATTATTGCATAAAGTTTTAGTGCTTTACTGCGGCAACCACTAGGATAGACTTTGGCGATACAGATTTTTGAGCATGATCTGTCAGTCCAATCCCCCCCACAGACCTGAGTGCAATGTGATGAGATTGCAGATGCTGATACGAGATCCCTCTCCCCGCCATACTCTGGATGGGGGGTTATGTCATGCGGCATAGGTATTGGTTCAGGATGAAAAGCAGATTCCATTTTCTTTCAGGAATTCTTTACGCTCTTCTAAAGGCTTCTCCCGAAAGATACGGCACTTGCGAAGAGGATGTGCCTTTTTATGTATAGGACACAACTTGTCACAGTCACTGTTAGGGAGTTTGTCTTTGTTACAGAAGACAGCAGGTGACACATCTGTTTTGTGAACTGAAATCTCCTTCTGTCTAAGCTGTTTCCATGAAGTTAGCTTGGCAGGACTATCTACATGAGATGTTAAACTGAAACTTGGGTCATTTCTAATCTTTGCTTGTTGACTAATGAACCCAACAAACACATCAAAGGGAGGAAATGGGACGTTGTTTTTCAGTTTATAATCAGAGCCCACATATAATCACCTATCCTGAAGTTCGAAAGGAAGTTTTTCAACTACAGGATTTACTCCACGAGCAGTGTCAAGTACTGCAAGTCCATGTAAATCTCCATCAACCTTTGCCGCCTGCAGCTCCATGAGTAAGTCACTCAACTCTCTTAGTTTTGCATAATCTTTCTTCATTAGTTTGGAAAAGCTCTTGAGACGTCTGAACAGCGGATTCTCTATCACTTCCGGTGAGCCATAGCATTCCTCTAACCTGGACCAAATCATTTCCAATCCTCTCTCTGGGTTATTTGCATTCACATTTCAGATATGACTGACATGTTCAGCAGACTCCTTTCCAAGCCACTTGACAAGAAGATCAATTTCTTGACTAAATGTTAAGTCTAAATCTCTGATAGTATTCCTAAATGAACACCACCAGGCTCTGTAACTTACTGGTTTATCATTGTATTTCAGTAGCCCTGTAGAGATCAGTTCACAGCGAGCCAAGTAACGCACAAAGTCATTCGTACTGTATTATGAACAGATGCAGCAGCAGATGCGAACCGTAACAAAGTGTTGCCTTCTGGACGAAGTATGGGTGTGTTGAATAGTGGTGTACGAACCTGCCCCATTCTGTCATCAGAAAATGGCTCTACACCAGGCATTGATAGATCTGGGCTATTTGTCTTTGCTTGCTCCATGACATAATCTTTAGTGCGCTGTGCTGCATCTACTGGTGTATGATCTTGCAAAAGTTTGCTACTTAATCCTTCACTATAGTGATCAACCACAGCTTCAAGTGCTTTGGCCTTCGCAACAGCTGCAGCAGTTTCTTTCTCTTGCTTTAACATGTCCATAGAGGCTTTTAAATGTGCTTCTTCTATTTTCGTTTTCATTTCCTTTTCAGCAAATGATAGCCGTGCCTTTGCAGCCTCTGCTTCTGCACGTGCTAGTGCGGCTGGAGAACTTGTTGAAGAATGGCCTGAGTGCTGTGTTGAGACACGAGACCTGATTTTCCATGATGAAGAGCTTTTCTTTCGACATTGTTTAAGGGACACAAAATTGCTTGTTTGACGCAGTGTAGAATCAGCTTGAACTGCGATGTCCTGTCTGACAGAGCCGTCATTTTACTTTACTGTTCCCCATATACATCCTGTGTATACTTCTCATTAACTTCACAGACACGGAATGTCCATTCTCACACTTTAATAAGGGCCAAGTAAAACTATAAATAAGAAGAAAATAAACAACATACATTTACAATGTAGACAAAACTAAAATGTTTCTTGCAAATGTGTCACATATTTTGTAATCTCACATTTATAGTCCAGTGAGAATCACATCTACAATGTACTCAAAAAATACAAATCACAAAAACTCCTACACTGTAAAAAGTAATGAGTTAAATTTACTTTGAAAAAGTGTGGAAACTGATTGCCTCAAATTTATTAAGAAAATTAATTCATAATTCTTGAGTTAAAAAAGCTCACTAAAAACAATGTACAGATAACTCGCATATTTTTGTAGATATAACTACAAAATGAGAGTATTCTGAACTCAATTTGACAAGTTAACCCAACTTACAAAAGCAAGTTAAGCCAAGTATACACAACTCAAACAAAACAGTAATCTTAACTGCACTGCTTGTTCATTTTACTAAGAAAATGTGTGGAAACTGATTCCCTTACATTTCTTAAGTAAATTGTACTCAAAACACTAAGTTAATTAAACAAGACACAACAGATTGGCAGAACACTAAAACATTTATTTGTTCCATAACACAATTTCAGAATCACAAGTCACAATGAGGACATTTACCCATCAAACACAGTTTTACCTTTTTTTCTTTTTTGTTCAATGCACAAATAAACTGTGAACACTTTGCCAAGCTTAGTGTTGTAGAAATCATTTTTCAGCAAAGCAGAAAAATCTCTTAAAACTCCATTATAAAACCACTTAGGTAAAATTTTACATGTCCTCATCATTAAACAACACTGAAAAAAAATAATATGCCAGATTTACTTAAGAATATAGTGCATCATTTTTTGCATCCCTCTTTTTAAGCAATTTTCACATTAAATTTAAAAGCAATATTACCTAAAGATCTTTAGTTGAAGATGCTTCATTTTTTGAGTATTCTAGCAAGTGGTTTTGCTCAAATTTATTGGTTGGTTTAACACAATATTTTAAGCAGTTTTTGTTTAAAAATTTAAGCTATTTCTACCATAAAAGTTCTGTTTACCCAATTATAAAATCTTAAGCTCATTTTATTGAAAATGTTTAGCTCTTTAACTTTAAAATAACAAGTAATTTATCAGTTAACTTACAAGTAGCTATACATTACAAAGGGTGGAAGAAACAACAGAAAACATGTTTAAAGTAAAGAACTTCTTTATTAGATAAATGCATCCTAAAACATTTCTTAAAACATTTGTTCAAAAAATTGCAAAAATGCTCAAAAATGTACTGTTTTAATAGAAACAATTGTTCAAGAGTATTCTTAAAAGTAGCGTTGAAACTCAAAGCTGTGCTAGTCAAACATTCAATGGGCACCAAAAAACCAAAAAGATAATATAAAAAAGATAATATACATTACTGGATGTCATGGTGCGCAGTGGGCAGCACAATTGCCTCACAGCAAGAAGGTCGCTGGTTTGAGCCCCGGCTGGGCCAGTTGGTGTTAATGTGTGGAGTTTGCATGTTTACCCCGTGTTGGCGTGGGTTTCCTCTGGGTGCTCCAGTTTCCCCCACAGTCCAAACACATGCGCTATTGGGTAGGCTAAATTGTCCATAGTGTATGAGTGTTGTAGGGGTCCAAGCTACATTAAATAGACCGATAAGGGATTTATTAGCTCATTTCAATGAATCGGATCTTGACAATTCGAATCATTGATTCGACTCAGAGTCAGATTGAATCAGATTAAAAGACTCACACTTTATCTACCATTCGCCCAGCGAATAGAAGAGATCGTATGTCACCAATCTTGTTTATATTATTTACGTGGCCAACGATAATAACATAACACAGTATTGGGTTAACTTTAAGCAAGGTAACAAAATCTACAGCTCGAGGCAATGACTGATAAGCACATAAACAAGAACACAGTTCGTACAAAATGAGAACAAAGATTTATTGAGCTACACTACGATACATGAAACTAACTACGTAATAAGCAAACAACAAACAAACGCACACACACATTCACACATACACACAGAGGCAGTTCAGAGGGTGCAAAATGAGTTGACAACAGTCCCAAATCAATTCTAGTACTTCTGACTAGATCTTAGAATCACACCTGAGAAACCACAAAAGCAGAGATTGAGCTTATCTTTAACTGCTTAACATCAATCAGCACCAGATCAGTTAGAGACAACGTTAATTTGTGTTACTTGCGATTTTGCTGAAGAAAATCTTGAATCTCCCTCGCTGACATGGACTTGTGAAGCACGTCGGTCCTGATTGGGTGGTGACTCGCTTCGGTGACGTCTCTTGGGCTCACTCCCTCGTGATTGGCTGTTGTTCTGGGTTACCGAGGTGACGCGGACTCTGAGTCGGCTCGCGGAAGTTCGTGCAGTTTCAGCTGTCCTGAAACCTAAGCGTTTGCATGGAAAGTTCTTGGTGACCCAATCGCTTGGTGGCGCGGTGTCCTGTGCAGGGCGAGAGGGGGCAGAGTGCACAGCTAGCGTAGCTGATACAAAAAGCAAAGATTTTACGGTTGCAGGGCGGTTTTAAGCAACCTGGTCTGGTCCATCCCTGTGGTTCCATCTTCCAATGAGCAGTGACCATGAGGAGCGGGTACACGCCCCACATCATGTAGTAAAAGGTCAATCATTAACAGAGAATGCATGTGGGTTTCACGTGGTAAAATCCCTTGTAAGTTTGTAACTTTTATATTAAAGGTTACAAAATGAATATTACTTCGTACTAGAAACTTTTCACTTACATCAATGTATTGTAAATGTCACTAGTTTCAGTTTAATACCAAACACTATACATTTCAGACACACACAGAACTTTTATCTGTTAAAACAGCACATTGACTAACGTGGTTGGTTGAAACACACACAACATATGAGGAAAACCTATAGCATATCTATTTCTTTATTATTTATGCCTTCGTTTCGATTATTTCGAGAGATTGTCTTCAATTTAATCCAATGTATGGATTAAAAATCCAGAGATCTCTCAGTCTCTAGGAATTTGGCGGGCGAACAGTGCGCCCTAAGGCCAGCACATGACCAGGGAGTCATTAAAACAGTCTCGTGACACGAAGCCCGCCGAAACTCCTATAAAACGCCTTTGTTTTAGACTTAATAATTAACGAAGT
Source organism: Danio albolineatus (assembly GCA_903798035.1). NCBI lineage: Eukaryota > Metazoa > Chordata > Actinopteri > Cypriniformes > Danionidae > Danio > Danio albolineatus. Next base: position 1,561,162 of record CAIGQQ010029897.1, on the reverse strand, counting down.
TAGCCGAAGGGTCTTCCGAACATCTGGCACAAGTAAGATTTGAAATAAGGACCCTCTGTTCTGTTATGACATGGGTGAGGCACGGTGTGCCTAATTTGCAGGCCTGATTCGAACGGCCTGATTCGAACGGGTTTTAAAAGTTCTGCACATCTTCTGCAGTGAGTTCTTACAGTGTGTATGGTCACAATTTTCAGTATCAGCTCTTCAATGTCCTGCTGGTCCGTTTCCCCACAGGTGTCCTGAAACACAACAATAAAACAAAATGTATATTATGCATCATTTAAAAAAAAAATGAAAAAGGCACAGACAAGTAAAGCCAAGTAAAAACAAAGGGGGGAAAAAGTAAAAAAAAAACTAAAGGACAATCAGAATGTGGAAGTCAGAACGTTTCGTCTGTAGAACTGTAAAGAAAATTTACTTAAACTGTGGTCTTTGTTGACTAACTTTCATCTGCTAACCTTTTATCAAAGACCACAGGTGTTTCAATTCCAAACATTATTTACTGTTCTACTGAAGAAAAAGAAAAAGTTACCCACATCTTGGATTGGCAGGGGTGATTTAAAAAAAACAGGAAATGTTCACTTTTTGTTGAACTCTCTATTTAAGATGACTAAAATCACTCAAATATATAAATGTGTGTGTGTGTGTGTGTATATATATATATATATATATATATCTTTCTAAACTGATATTTTACATGCACAATTGTATTTTTAGGTTTGCAATTAAAACTTGTTACAAAAGTCATTTGAAAGTGAACAAAATGAACTACATTCACTAACCAGGTAATGTGTAATCCGCTTGCCGAGGTTCTCAGACAGGTACACAATCAGACAGCATATCACCACCTCCCAACGAATGTCCACACTGTGAGAACCAGCAATCTTCTTGCTGTGAGGCGACAGCACTACCTACTGTGCCAAAGCATTGCCCACAAAAACAAACAAACAAAAAAACATTACAATAAAACGTTTATGTTTTCAAAAGTCAGGTGGTACTGAAATTTACAATGAGAGTATACCAGCATTTTCCACCATTGTGTTCACATGCTCAAGTGTTTGGCCACAATGATAATCGTTTTAAGCTCAGTAAAAAGCACCTTAACAGATACAAACAGGAGCATATATATATTAGATCAGCTGACAGACCTGGTTTCAAACACTCTTGTGTGGATCAGTGTATGAGCACGGTGAAGAGTGTGATGCAGTGATCATTTTAGATTTGTCAGTAATTGATTGATGATCAATCACAAAATATCTGTTGAGTGTGAAAACTAGCTGATCAAAGGTCATTAATAATCTGCTCAAAATGCTAGCAGCAAATGCTGGTATCATCACGTTTTACATTTCAGATCTGATGCCAGTACTTTTGACAAAATTACAGATAAAATACCTAAGTTAAATGAAAATGTGCAGGCAATCTTTGCATCAGCAGGTCAATGGGTGGGCTGTCCTTTCCTAAAAATGTTTCCTAAAATGAAGATCTGGAATGACAACCACAACATGGCTATGAACAGTGTCTGACCAAAGAGTCATGATCTAATCTGTAATGTTATAAGAGGTCTCCTTTTTTTGGACCTTCTCATTATCTTGAGAAATTATTGTAAAAGCTCTTACCTTGACTCTGCCTGAGTCAGGTGATCCACGGTTATGTTGTTTCATTCACAGAATAACTATTCAATAAAAATGAGAGACAGATTTAAGTTACATGACAAATTGATATTCATTTTGTTAATGAATCATCAGATCATCTATGCCAGTTATTGATAAATGAAGCTATTGTATACATACATCATTGTTAGTAATGTGTTATAAGTATAACAAAAAATTAAAATGCTTTAATTTTGAATTCCATTATGTATTATAACTGAAATGAAAGGCCTTCAGTTACTCAGTCAATAGCAGTGACTCGTTTTCTGTCCTGTTTGATTAATGTTAGCAGTATTACATGATATACTTTAACGTTAGATCACAAAGGCCCATAATAAATAGATTTACGATAGCTACTGATACACAGTGACTAATGTTTACCTTTAACGACTTTATGGAAATGATTGTTTGTTTACCTTTACGTAGTGCGTGTGTATTCGACAGTTCAAAAGCAGCACGAAACATCCAAGTTCAGTATTCATGCTGAGACAGGCTTTCTGTGAGTGCGCGTGCAAAAGGTTTTATTAGAACATGCTTAAAGTCTAAAATCGCTGAGTCTATAAAAACCTTCTTGATGACAATAACACACTAACGTTACAACGCAAGCCAGCGCTAGCTTTTAGCAAGGGGAGGTTCGGCTCTTTCCAAAGATTCGGCTCTTTTGGCTCGGCTCCCACTTCACATGTCGTATTGAGCCTTCTATTTTAGCCCAATTTACGCTCAACGCAGCTGAAGATTCGGGTCTTTTCGTTTGCTACAAAGCAGCTACGAAATGGTTGCACAGGCTTTGTCGTTATTATCGTGGGGAAACTTGTCGTGGTGATAGTTTTACTGGTAACGTTAGTACTGCAAACAATAAGATATCGCCCATCGCTAAAAGTACCAGCAT
>CAIGQQ010029897.1:1527648-1558224 GCA_903798035.1 Danio albolineatus | reverse complement strand
TGCCATTTGTTTGTGCCAGATAGCACTATGAGGGTGTCCAGGCCTTTAGTCCAATATACTAGTTTTTCTTAAGTACTATTTACTCAAGATGTTTAGTTTACACTCCTAAAAGTTAACTTAGCACAGAATAGTCAAGTAAAATCTACTAATTTAAATAAATCAGTAAAGTTTACAAGCTTTTCTTGAGTAGATTCAGCGATTACTTTTTACAGTGTAAAATAACAGCCTATAATTGAAGCATTGTGAACAATAAACACAACACATACCGACGAAGCTTCCAAAGGGCAAGGATGAATGCAGGTGTATATCGATTCACTGCTCTCCAACACAGCCATAGAACAACGGCTGTTTCTCAATTCCAAGAACGCAGAGTACGGACTCGTGTTCTTGTGGAGACCGGTCTTGCCAGGTCACATCGGAAGAACGAACTCGGGAGAGCGCGAGGACAGAGAACGCGTCCCGTGAGAAATGAGATGCTCATTCTTCCCATAGGTTCTTCCTGATGGTCACATGACCCTCACGCATCTTTAACCAAAAATTATTTAAACATTTCAACATTCATACAACGATTTATTGTTTTCCCCCGTTTCACAATATATACTCTGCATAAAGACTTTACAAATATACGCTGCACATCACAAATAAAACAGATTTTAATACGAATTTCAGCAAATAAACACCCTTAATGTGTTTATGCCTTTATTAAGATTTTCACGTTATTGTTTACTTTCACCGTCTCATTTAGGGAAACTCCTGAGGTAAATAAGTTATATCTCTGAACTTATTGAATAAAATGCTGCGCTTCCCACCTCCAGTCGCAATGAATTCTGGGACTTTCTGAGCGAGTTCGGTGCTCAAGTCTGCATAGGTGCGTCCTTCATGCCGAGAACACATCCGGGAGCTTTCATGCGTCCTCTGTACTTGCGGTCTTGAGCATTGGAACTGAACTTTGGCAGCTGATGATGAAATTACACGAGAACACGAGGACGCAAGACCACTGAAGAACGCATATTGAGAAACAGCCACGGTCATGGCAGACACTAACTTCCTTGTTAGTCACATGATAATGGCTGTGTAAAACTTAAAGCAGCCAGCAGGAGGATACAAACCACAGCCCAAACATTTAGTCTTTATAACTGCCAACTTGGACCATTACTGTAACAGAACAGTACATTAAAATAATATAAATTGGTTTTATAAAATATAAATAGATTTTTTTATATGACCCTATCTAGTGGACAACATAAGTATTGTAACTTATCTTAGATTGATTTAAAAGCTTCATTTTTAAATCCCTCACTATGGGTAAAACCATAAAAGATATACAAAATATTTCAACACTTGGAGATCCTGAATTTTTTTTTTTGCGTCATGTTGACATTATTTGATGGGGATTAAATCAATTATTTTACAAGTAGTGTAAATCTTCCTGTTTTCAACATTCAGTCCAGATTAGAAGTACTTTAGATTCCTGTATTTTAGACATAAGGTAGCACTAGTGAGCACTCCAACTGCACCCATGTCAGATCTTTGCCAGTGTCTAACGGTTCACAACTCTAATGTGAAATCTCTGGTGAGCAAATTGGAAGCCACAAAAGCACAAGGGAAATGTTTCAAAGATTCAACTGTTGTCATGGCAAAATATTTAAAAATATCAGAAAACCTCAGTTTCACATCTGTAGTGTTTTGACATTACCATTGCCATATTTGGAACACTTTAGATTAAAGATGATGGCGTTAAAGCATTTCAAATGTGACACACTTCCTGCTGCTGATGTCGCTATAACCGAGACTCACAATCTGAAAAACTTTGCCCGAACCTGACAGGATCAGATGTGACACAAAAAGTTCAGTTGGTTTTGTTCTTTGTCTGATTTTACACAAGCTCAGGCCAGGCACTGCCTCAGGCTTACTCTTGAGCTGTATATGAGCAGTCACATGATGCATTTTCATTAGTCCAAGAAAGATGTGAAAATGGATTCTGTGGAGGTGAAACAGGTTTTACTTTGGGTTTGTTCACATTTCTCTTCTAAAATTTAATGGTTGCTTCGTTTCTTTCACCAATTTCAATGTGCATTTGGGCTTAACAGTCCCATGGCATTTATCATTGCTAAGCAACCATCAATCAACCCTGATCTCCATGGATCCGCCACCTACAAACCCTGTAGTTCTCATACAAGTTTTATGTAGAAAACTAAAATGCACCACAGTATTTGGTTACTTTGTGTTTGTCTGAGGTAATTATTGAGGTAATATTGTTATTACTGAAATGTGTGTTTTCCATGCGTGAGAAGCTAATTGGGTGGTTCTTGTCGCATGACTGGTGATGCGTTTAAGGCATTGTGGTTGCAAGGTTTCAACTGTAGGTGCACCTGGAAAACAACAGCATGTTGCGACATCGTCCCTAAAGTCCTGACATGTTACGATGTTACATATAGCGGCATGTTTTATTTATGGGGGATCGAAAGAGAAAAAATCCATGCAATTTTAACAGACAAGATTTTAACAGATGTAAAACTGTGTTGGTGTAAACTCTGCTGGATTATAGATAAAAGATTCCCATTCCCCTGCCATTGTGTGATCAGCAATTGGCAGTTCATGATCTTGGTGATCTGTAATCGGTGATTGGCGCTACTAAATCGGTAATGTCTACTAACAATTTGAGGTTAAACTGCAGGGTTCATACGGTCATGAAAAATCTGGAAAAGTCAGTGACATGGCTTTTTCCAGGCCTGGAAAAGTTTTGGAAAAACAGAAAAAGCCACAAAGTTTTGGAAAAGTCATGGAAATTAGTTTAACAAATATCTATATACTTGAATTATGCTATTTTGTATATATTGCGATGTGAATACAATTTCAGCAGATGATTTAACAGGTTTTTTGGATTGATTGGGGGGAATTTGTAGAGGAGTGAATCACGAATAATATATAACAAATAAATTACAAGCATAGATAAATAAAATATAGAAAATATACAATTGAATGATAGTTTTCAGGTATTCACTTTTTAGGTACAGATTTTGAATAATCAACACTGCATAGTCTTCATTGTATATTAATCTTTTTTTTTTAATTTTACATAGATATTAAATCAAATTTAAACAAAATTGTTGCGTGTTCTATGATATGCTGTATTAAAAATGAACATTATTGTTTTTCTTATTATTTATCGTGTATATGTAGACATTACAGTACATGAAACATTGTCATGAATATGTACTTGAAAGTTCTGAAAAAGTTTTGGAGAAGTAATGGAATTTTAGTTGTAAAAATGTGAACCCTGAAACTGGAATCGTACATTTTGTCAATATGGTACAGTAATGATCTGAGCCAATTTCATTGAAAATTGATCGAACCATCTAAGACAATGGTCTCAAACTCAATTCCTGGAGGGTCGCAGATTTTAGCTCCAACCAGCTCCAACTCACACCAGCTTCATGGTCGTTAGTACTCTAGAACACCATACTTAGTTGGATCAGTTGTTTTATTAGGGTTGGAGCAAAACTGTGCAGACCTGTGGCCCTCCAGGCATCAAGGTTTAGACCCATGGTCTAGGACTAAATAAATAAATAGAAAAAAAAAACAACTGAAGGATTTTGTTGGCAAATTTGGCATAAGCAAATTCAAATGAACAACACTAACAAAACATAAATTTACACTGTTTATTTTTCATGAAAGTCCAAAGATAAGTCTGTTTGCAATTATTAAATGAAATTTAACAATAAACAATATTGTATATTTATAGCATTGTATTATTGTTATATGTGTATAAATATATAAGCCGAATCTGGCACCTCTGAAATCTAATTCAGCACGTCATATTGCAGATCAACCTTCTCACACACACACACAATTCCTCACAAACTTCTCAAAATTTTGATTTTGAATATAAAATATATTGTTCTAATAAAAATTTGTAATTTAAATTAGTTAATCAATACATTTGATATATATCAAAAAAATATTTGTTAGCGGCATCCCTAATTGTAATTCAAGTAATTTGAATTTTACCCAAATTTTTTTTTTTTTTTTTTTTTTTTTTTATATACTGTTTTACTTGTCCTTGTATTCACCCCTTACACTCTCTGTCATTGCTTTCAGTCGGTTACCTCGGAAGCAAGGCTCAGTGTTGTATTGTACGACAGGTGTTATTCTTCAATGGCTTCATTCAGATCCGTAAGTGCCCTATACTGCTTCCCTTCTTTTCTCTGTTTCAATAACGTCTTGTGCAATGTCCATGACAACTTTTAACTATATGTTGCCATAAAAAAATGTTACTAATGTGTCATTATAAAAGTATATGTAATTTGTTTCTTCTCATCTGTTCAGAAATACAGTACATAGTACAGGGGTCACGGTTCGGTTTATGTACTCCTACGATGAATACAGTCAGTCCAGATGTGCTAATTGCTTAGACAGAAAAGACTGTAGCAATGCAACAACTTAACAACCATTCACAAAGAATGCGTCTTTGTATCTGAAAACAGAAGATGCATCAGTCAGATATGGCTTTGCCTTATTGCCCATGTCATGTGAACTTATTACTGTAAACAGAAGCTCGCAATACTTGTCACGCATCCAAATCCAAGTTTTTCTGATTGGTTCACTGATTTGGACTGACAGTGATGAGCATATGCATTTTAATAGAAAGCTTTACACTCCTTTGGCCACTGGATTGTGCATTAGCTGTTTATTCGCATGTCTATGAAGTGTCAAGTTTTCTATTATAATGTCTATGGTGACATGTCTGATTGGAAATGAATGGGAATATAAGATTCTGTCTCATCTTGTGCTTGCTAGTCAGTGTGAGTCTCTTCACTACACACACAAAAGACTGAAAAGTTGTTGTCTAGTGCACCAGCTGTTATGAATGGACCTCCATGTAGCATTTTTATTAAGGTATTTCAGTTTCATTATTTCAGCTTACTGAATCGTACATTTTTATGTATAATTATTGTTTTCTGTTGTCTTAGGTGAGGACTGAGTTTAAAGGTGCAGTATGCATGTTTGACACCCAGTAGTTCAACTAGGCATTGCACTCCTGGATCAAAACAAAAGCAAGTGCAGGTTGCCAGATTGAGAACAGGAGCGTGATTTAAATCCTGTTCTAAATTAAAGCAACATCACGTGATAGAAGGAATATTTTTTTCCATATTAAAAGAAGTTTGTATCCTAACCAACAACTTAAATTAATATATTAGTGACAGCTTCTATTTCCCACTGGGGAAAAACAAAAGACTATGACAATTACCACCTCAGATACACCTCATGTGCTTTATTCAGTGTTAAATGCTAACAATGTGAGTTTGAATGCCTTTTTACATGATATTTATTGCGATATACAGAAAGCAGCATCAGATAGTTCACCTCAGATCTTGAAAATAAAATAAATCGTTTGAAATTGAACTTTAGAGCTAAACGCTTATGAGTGATTCAGCATGTACTTTTAATAATTTTAAAGAGGGTTAATATGTATTAAATAGATTATAAAACCTTACCGTTTCATGATTGAGTGCAATATTATGTGCTTCTGAATGGCTGTATTTAAATTTCTGTCATGTCTGTCTGGTGCAAACAGCAAAATTGCTTATCACTGTGGATCTTGTCACGAAGCGTGTTGTTAGGACACAAGTTTACAGTGTAACCTGCTGACCTAATGTTTACGTTCGGAATATTTATATTATTTGCTAATTAATAACCTCATGTTGAACTGAGTCTGTCTTATTTCAAAGTCTGCTACTGTCCATAGGAGGTCGCATTTTGGTCACAGACAGATGCTTTCAGAGCCTTTCTGAATGAATGAATGAATTAAAAAAATAAGTGGTTGTCCACCAAGGCAAGCCAGGGTGCTGAAATATATATGGCTAAACTGGCATTGGGCAAGTTAAAATTATCAAAACAAAGACCGCGTTCCGGCAGGGAAAACACATTTTAAAAGCAGAATAACTGACTTCAGCATTGTTTTTCAGACAAATAAGTATGTTCACTTGGCATGTTTCTTAAATATCTGCAAACATAATATGCTATTTTTATGCTTTCGAAGAGTCAAAAACTTGCACACAGCACCTTTACATTTGAAAGTTTAGTCTTCTGAATCTAATTATAGAAGTTTTATTTTTCATTATTGTTTATTTTGTACGTTTGCACCACAAGAAGCTTTTCAGTTCTGTAGCTGGTTGTAACAAAACCTTTTCTGTGTCAAATACATACCAAGCATATCAAGGTAGATGCCGAACTGTGACTTCAGTGTACCTTTACACACGTAATGGAATGTTGCATTTATGTGCTTAGTGTTTTTTGTTTACCTTGTTTTTACTTTTTTTCCAGATATCTGTCTAGCATAACCCATCTGGTCCTAGATGAAATTCATGAGAGGAGTGTTCAGTCTGATGTTCTTATCACCATTGTGAAGGACCTGTTAACAGCTCGTGAGGACCTAAAAGTAGTCCTCATGAGTGCCACACTTAATGCTGAGAAATTCAGCAAGTATTTCAGTAAGAGAAAATAAGACATAACTTCCGAATTCAGGTGTATAAATACAACTTCAAATCAGAAAAAGTTGGGACAGTATGGAAAATGCAAAAAAAAAAGTTATACTATATTTACTTAATATTTCAAATTTACTTTAGGTTCATTAAAAACAATATAAACACAACATATTTCATGTTTTGTCTGGTCAACTTCATTTCATTCATACATCATTTCCTGTCATTCAGAACTGCAACACATTCCAAAAAAAGTTGGGACAGGAGCAATTTAGGGCTAGTAATTAGGTAAAGTGTTCAAATGAAGTGATTTGAAACAAACAATGTCAACAGGTGATTGTAATTATGATTTGGTACAAAAGCAGCATCCAAGAAAGGTCTAGTCCTTTAGGAGAAACGATGGGCCGAAGATCGCCAGTTTGCCAACAAATACGTGAAAAAAATATTGAAATGTTTAAAAACATTTTTAAGATAAGAAGGCATTTGGAAATTTAACCTTCAACAATGCATAACATAATTGAAAAATTCAAGTAATCTGGAGGCATTTAGTGCATATAGGACAAGGGCACAAGCCTAAGCCGTGCATCTATGATCTATGATCCCTCAGGTAGCACTGCATCAGGAATCGTCATTTATCTATAAGCGATATCACTACGTGGGCTCAGGACTACTTTGGCAAACTTTTGTCAAGTACCACAATACGTAGTTACACCCACAAATGCCAGTGTACTGTGGTCAGGTGAATCTATTTTTATGGTATTATTAGGGAGAAATGGACACCATGGGCTTCAGACCAAAGAAGAAAAGGATCATCCATTGCACTTCTGTGATGGTACCAATATTCTGAAAAGTAAATAGAGATTTCGGAGCACAATATGCTGCCTTTTTTTCCAGGGAAGACAATGCAAAACCACATTCTGCACAGATTACAATGTCCTGGCTGTTGAGGATATGATACAGGTACTTAACTGGCCTGTCTGCAGTCCCGACCTGTTACCAATAGAGAATGTGTTGCACATTTTGAAGTGCAAAATCCAATAATGAAGACCCCATACTTTTGCACACCTTAAGACTTGTTTGCCTGGAAGAATGGAACAAAATCACACCTAAAACACTTAATCACTTGGTGTCTTCAGTCCCTAAATGTTTTTTGAAATGTGTTGCTAGGACCGAAATAATAATAATAATAATAAATTATAATAGTGAGAAACACATTAAATAATGTGCTGTTGTATTGTCTGCTATGAAATAGAAATCGCTTATTTCTTTTTTATTTGCATTTTCCAAACTCTCCAAACTTTTTCTGATTTGACGTTGTAAGATATTCCCAGCATCATTTTTATATAATTCTCTGTTTAATTTGTTAAGTTTATTGATTTATGTAGCACATGTAACAATGTCGGTTGATCAATGTGCTTACAAAACACAATTAATGAATGTATAAAACAGCTAATCATATTAATCAAATCACAAATTTAATTAAACAAAGACATGGCATAGACACTATCTAAAAAGGGTACTTTGTATTTACTAGTGGAAGTATAGAAATTGCTATCATTCGGTTTTGGAATATTTATTAACCTAATACAACTATTGTTACTCTTCAGAAAAACACACTATTCCTTGACATAGCACAGCAGATGTGCTAGCATAAAGAAGAAAACAAAATGCTTTAAACCCTGTGTAAAGCCAGAAAATCAAAATGGGAATCAACCATGCAATAATTATCAAGCAGTGCAATCCACTGAAAATTGCATTTTTTTTCCTCTTACAGAAAATTGTCCCATGATCCATATTCCTGGTTACATATTTCCAGTCACAGAGTACTTGCTGGAGGATGTGGTGGAATTGCTTGGGTAAGCTCATTCAAAGTTTTTGTCCCAGTTAGAAATTCTAGGAAATTAATGCATTAACCCTTTGGGTAGAGCTGCACAATATTGGATCTTAAATTTCTTTATTTATTTATTTTGCTGCGTGGGAGGGGTTTTGGAGCACTGGAGAAATGAGGGCATGCTCAAGTTTTTTTTTTTTCTTCTAATAAATGTATTTAAGGCTAATGTTTGACAACACTGTATTTAGCACAAACTGTGCTACAATAGTATGTATGTATGATTATATTTTTGAGAAAAATAGGCATATGAGTATTTTTTACTTTTAAAAGTCACTGAAATAAGGCTAAAAGTCAGATAGTAAATATGTATATATCAAGCTTTTGCTAATTGATAGCAGTTAGACTTTTTGCCACCAGATGATCTGAAAATAACCGTTTACTCATTGACGTTAAACAATGTTGATTTACGTTTGGTAAGACTTTTTTGGTAAGTTTTTTGTTTGAAAGACTGTATGCATAAAAGGGGCTTTGTTATGAATTGTGATGTCATCTATTTCTTTGTCTGTAGTTTATTTACAACCTGTTCCACAATATAAATACAAATAATCTAGGTCAAAGGCTCACAGTGATGAACATTCAGATACATTTATCTCTGATCTCATTGATTTAGCTCACTTTCAGCATGCAACTTTCATTATATCAGTCCACTGTACAGCATGCTTATGCTGACATCTGTCCATTTACATCTTTACTATTTACAATTAACAACAGAAATGTACACTAACTCCCTAACTAAACAAAAATGAGAAAAAAGTTTTATAAATCAAATGGAATCAACCTCCCTATGGCTTCCAAACACAAAGATAAGTCTCAAAATCAGAATTTTAAAATTTTCAAATGACTTTACAAAAGATTACCAAAGATATACCAAATCAGCAACAATAAACTGACACACTGCAACCAGGCTGATGAGGTTGTTTTCCCAGCACGCTGCCATCTGCTGCTTCATAGAGAGTGGAGATGGCAGCATGTCAAACCTTCAGTTTGGAGGGTGTCAATCCTAAAGGAAGGATAATATAACACTGATCTGTCATGTCCAGTGTTTTTCTCAGTGAGATGCTCACCACATAGTGGATAGACTCCACTTCAGGACGTAGGCATGCCTCATAGTGGTGCTTTAGCCTGACCACCGGTAGGACATCTAAGTCTTCCACGATCTGTCTAGAAACCACCCATGGAGGTTCAAGAAACCTAAGCGGGTGCCAGAGGGTGCCCCATTCCTAAGACGGAAGTGCTTCCCTGAAGAAAATCATCAAGGAGTGGTCGTCACGAGAGGTATGAGTTCGAAAAGTCTGGTCTGGTGTGGCCATGGAAGCACAAGCGAGACCCTTTCCTCGTCCTCCCTGACCATGCTCAGGGTGTGCGCGAGCTGGCTCTCTGGGAAAACTGCATATTTCATAAGCCCGGGCCCAGCTGAGAGCCAACACATCTGTGCAGAAAAAGGAAAAAGCAAATGGCAGGCTCACAAGAAGCAGCAGGATAACCTGAGCTTCTTTGAAGCACGTCCACATCAGCTGGACCATGCCAGGATAAAGTCTCTATTCTCCTCAGAGCCTAAGCTGCCATGAGAGTGCGTCGGCTGGCACAATTGAGCCTGCCTGGGATATGAACGGCGTGCAGCGATTTCAGGCCTGTGACTCCAGAGGAGCAGATGGCAAGCAAGCTGAGACACAGCCATGCTGTCCATCCTAACCATCACGTGTTTCCGCCCGCATGTTACCAGTAGAGAGCAAGAAACATTGCCAACAGCTCCAGGCATTTGATATGTCCATGCAACTAAGCTGCATGCTCAATACACACAGCAGTCTCAGTCCATACTGGAAGTATCTGTCAGAGTGACAGCATGACGGGACGCATGTTCTAAGAGCTCCCAGGTCCGTAGAAGGCTATTGTTTTTTTAAACGAAAGCGAGGTGATGGTCACGCAATCCTGATATTCTAAATTATTAAATCACTTTGTAAACGTTTATTATTACCATCAGAATCAGTTTTATTGCCAAGTGTGCTTCACACACACAAGGAATTTGCTTTGGCTACAGAAGCTTCCAGTGTACATAAAGTGACAAGTGACAACACAGAATAAATATAAAGAAAAGAAGACAATAGACATTAAACAGAGATGCAGTCAGTCCAACGATCTGGATGTTGAAATGTATGTACAGATTTGTTATAAATATACAGGTTATAAGGTGCTGTGTACAAATGCGTAAGTATTGCATTGTATATTGTCATAAGGTGCTGTGTACAGATGCGTAAAAAGTATTGCATTGTATATTGTTATAAGGTGCTGTGTACAAGTGCGTATGAGAAGGTATTGCACCTTTAATGCACAATAGGAAAAATATTAACTGTTCATGAGGTAGATGGCCTGAGGAAAGAAACTTTTCCTGTTTCTGGCTGTTTTCGTGCTCTGTGCTCTGTAGCGCCGGCCAGATGGTAACAGTAAAGTGCACTGGAAGTGTGCTGGGTGCGAGGTGTCCAGGGTGATTTTGCGAGCCCTTTTACTCACTCTGGAAGAGTACAGTTCTTGAAGTGTAGGAAGAGTAGTGCCAGTTATTCGTTCAGCAGTCCAGACTATTTGCTGTAGTCTACGGAGGTTGGATTTGGCAGCTGAGCCGAACCAGACGGTGATTGAAGTGCAGAGGATGGATTGGATGACAGCTGAGTAGAACTGCACGAGCAGCTCCTGTGGCAGGTTGAACTTCCTCAGCTGACGAAGGAAGTACAGTCTCTGCTGGGCTTTCTTCACAATAGAGTCTATGTGAGTGTCCCACTTCAAATCCTGAGAGATGGTGGTGCCCAGGAACCTGAATGACTCCACTGCAGCCACAGTGCTGTTCATGATGGTGAGTGGGGGGAGTGCAGGAGGGTTTCTCCTAAAGTCCACTATCATCTCCACCGTTTTGAGCGTGTTCAGCTCCAGGTTGTTGTATCTGCACCATAAAGCCAGCCGCTGTCAGAAAGCTGATGATCCACTGACAGACAGAGCTAGGAACAGAGAGCTGGGTCAGTTTGTGCTCGAGCTGTGATGGGACGATGGTGTTGAAGGCAGAACTGAAGTCCACAAACAGAATCCTTGCGTAGTTCTCTGGTTTGTCCAGATGTTGTAGGGTATAATGCAGTCCCATGTTGACTGCATCATCCACAGACCGGTTTGCTCTATAGGCAAACTGCAGGGGGTCAAGCAAAGGTCCAGTGATGTCCTTCCGATATTCTAGAACGTATAGTCTTTCAAATGACTTCATGACCACAGATGTTAAGGCAACAGGTCTGTAGTCGTTGAGTCCGGTGATCTTTTGCTTCTTCTGGATTGGGATGATGGTGGAGCGTTTGAAAGTGCTATAGGTGTTGATGGCTGTGTAGAAAAATGGTCAGGGCGGGTGTGGCCCACTGTTTAAAAAAAAATCCCACTGTTTAAAAAAAAAAATGGAACAGTACCACTTTATGTTGCCATTCCATTTCACGACACTTAAAAATCATTTAGGGACTGAAGACACCAAATAATGATATGTTTTGGAGGTAATTTTGTCCCATTCTTGCTGCAAACAATCATTTTGCACTTAAAAAGTATACTTTAGTACTGTATAGCAAATAAAGTATACACAGGTCCAATTTATTGACGCAGAAGTATAAACCAGGCTTAAGAAACAGGTGCCTGACCAGCACACTCACTCACCCAGCCAGCCACACCAACCAACACAACATATAATTTTAGACTGACCTACCACAAGTGCCATTCTTAACTGACAACCTGGCACAGTGACTGCAGTCGAATGAACATTCCCTCATTGCAGTTTCTACAACTTCACTATAAGACCTAAACCAGAACGGCAGATTGAGAAAAGGGGAGTCCCTCCTTCACTGACAGTTACCCCCACTAACTCAGCATCCCAGAAATAGCCCTGGAAGCCCAACTTTTCCAATTTACCTGTCATCTAGATAAACTACGATGCATAATTCTTCTGCCCCACTTCAGCGCTCAGATATGGCATGCCATCTTAACAAGCAGCCTCACAGGAGACAAGGATGCAACAGCATGCACTCAGGTGCACCACAAGAAAACATACTGCTGAACCTCAAACTATCAGAGCACAAAGCCTGTCTTAATTAACATATTCTGCTTCACAATCTAGCAGACTGCACAATCCAAGAATCCATGCAAAAGTGCATGTTAATAGACCTTAACAGGCTGGATGGACATACCACACCCTTCACATCAAATGCTGGAAAAGACATCAACAATTCAATTAAATTAATTTTATTTGTATAGCGCTTTTACAAGGTAGATTGTGTGAAAGCAGCTTCACATGGATTATAGTAAATTAAAACTGTCAGTCCAGTTTTTAGTGTTGAAATTCATTATAGTTCAGTTCAGTGTGGTTTAATATTCACTGTTGAGAGTTCAAACACTGAAGAGTAATTCATCGATGTGCAGCCCTACAAGTCCCGAACCATGCAACTCAGTGGTGACAGCAGCGAGGAAAAACTTCACCAATTGGCGAAAGTGAAGGATTAAAAAAACCTAGAGAGAAACCAGGCTCAGTTGGGCATGATCATTTCTCCTATGGCCAAACGTATTGTGCAGAGCTGCAATCTTGGCGCCGTAGGCTGAAGAACACTGGACGTCCATCGCATAGAATTTGCAGGTGGGGGTAGTCATCGGCTGGTGAATAGGCTGGCCATTTCTTCCAACAAACACCCAAAATACTAATTCATCTGACCATAGTACACATTTCCATTGTGTCATGGTCCATCCTAGATGCCTCCAAGCCCAGAGAAGTCAGTGCCTTTTCTCAACACTGTCACATTCTTTTGTGACAGTACAGTTTTCACTGGCATTTGTGGATGAGACTACGCATTGTGGTACTTGACAAAGGTTTGCCAATGTAGTCCTGAGCCGATGTGGTGATATCTGGATGTTTCTTGATGATTCTTGATGAAGTGCTGTCTGAGGGATCGAAGATCACGGTTGTTCAGCTTAGGCTTGCGCCGTTTTCTTATACTCACTGGAATTCTTTTGTTCTTAAATGGTTTTCATATACTTAATGGACTAGGTAGAATACTCTGCCCTTCTTCATTAATAATGAGGATTGCTGGACACATGGCAAACTGTTTTGGTTACATCCCCCTTCAAACCTATGAAGAGTTTATATTGTACTGCTATGCTACTGTCAAACTGGATGATATTATCACTTTTAATGACCAGTGTTATTGGTCTTTGACTCTTTTAATCGTGTTTTAGATTTTGCACTCACTATTTTGCAGCTCAATACTTATGGTATTGAAATTGATCACACTGAATGATGGTGTTGTCTAAATTTTCACTTTGGTTTACAGATTCCAGCCACAGTACAAGCACTGTAAACCACATTATAGGAGAAGGAATAATCATGGCTCGAGTGCACGGCCTGAGAAAAGCACAATAGAGGCCAAATATCATGAGAGCTGGCCCTGCTATGCCCGTACACTTAGAGATCGGTAAGCCTTTTTCCTGTTGTAGTTTTCCTAGTTTTTTTCTCATGCTGAATGACAACAATTTTATGCTTGAAATGTCCAAACACATTCAGTTAAATTATATATTTTCCAACTGCACTGTAGTAAGACACATTTGCATCATCATTTGCATTTACATCGTCAGCTATGACATACAATAGCTATTAAGTTCTGTCAAAAATGTATTTACTAGTGAGGCTGAAGTTAAAGTTGACATGTTTTGCTGCTGTTTGTTATTTTTTGAAACGGCAAAATTTAGAATTGGCTGTCGCAAGCTGTGATGCAGCCTAATCTCTTTGTTATGTGATTGGCAGATTTTCAGACACTACCATTGAAGTGCTGGGCATGA
Organism: Danio albolineatus; assembly: GCA_903798035.1. NCBI lineage: Eukaryota > Metazoa > Chordata > Actinopteri > Cypriniformes > Danionidae > Danio > Danio albolineatus. The sequence continues at coordinate 1,544,007 of CAIGQQ010029897.1, read as the reverse complement.
TGGATGATGATGACAAGATCAATCTGGAGCTTATTGCTGCGCTAATTCGTCACATTGTGGTGAATGAGAATGTGAGTGCTTTTCCTATACTCATGTTTCTGTATACATGAGTGTGTTTTTGTGTATTGCAGTGTGATTGTTTCTTTGATCCTTAGATGTAAATAATTAAATGAAAAAAAATGTTAATATAAAGTGTGTTTACACATCATTAAAAAAATTATGAACATACAGTCTGAAAAGGGACACCACTCTTACACTGGCACACATCAAATGTCATCATTAGGTCATACGTCATATGAGATGCGATGGTGTCTGTGTTGCGCTATTCATTGAAGAAAATGCAAGCACAGTAACATTTAACAGACTACTCACTCCCAAAGATGTTTTGTGCTGTTTTCTCTGGCTGCTATTTCTGCTACTCTCACATGGTCTAATGGGAGACCACATTGGAAAACGAGGTTGCTGCTGGTAGAGGTGTTAGAGAGGCCAGCGGGGGGTGCTCAATCTGCAGTCTGTGTGGGTCCTAATGCTGCAGTACAATGATGGGGACTCTATGCTGTTCAGTGAGCACCATTTTTCTGAAGCACTGATTCTCTTCGGTTGTTAAAAAAAAAAAAAACTTAAAAAAAGACATCTCTAGGCTCCAGGGGCCATCCCGTAAGGGTAGTATTAGACTCCTCACTAGACTTCCCAAAAAGACAGTCAGACAGCTGCAGCCCATTCAGAATGCTGCTGCCTGGAATTCTGACCAGAACCAGAAAATCCAAGCACATCACACCTGTCCTCAGGTCTTTGCACTGGCATGATTACAAGCCACATGGCGCTTTTACAACTTATAACACAAAATTAACACATATTTTGCAATCATCAGAAAAATTATAGCAACAAACACAGCACTAGGTTGGCTATAATGTGGTATTGTTGTAAACTTTAGCCCTTTATTCTCCTCAGCCGAATCGTCATCATCATCTTTACATCATGATCAGTCCTGTGATCCTCTGCTAATGTGTGGAGGGAAAGCGCGTTCAAATTTTACCGGAACTGGAACTACATATTTGGTGATGAACCCTGTCGATGTTGAATCAAACGATCTGAACCCAACTCAATTCATTTATTCAACTCTGAGTCAACTTTTTCGCTAAAGAATCAATAGTTTTAACCAAGGTGCACTTTCAGATTTAAATCTCATCTGGATGTTTTCATTTACTCAGAGCTGTGTTACACACTTCATGGAAGCTCATTTTCATTAACCCATAATAGGGGCTCTTTAAATAATTTCTTTTCAGTTAGATGAGATCTGTGGAACGTACTTTATGCTGTATAAGTTGTAAGTTAGCGTTTTTAATGATGCAGTATATGCTAATTTTGCAAATTTGAATCCAGAATGCAGCACTGGTAATAATTGATTAGTCTGATTCCCATTTAGCGGTTGGTAGAACTAATGCGTTGTCTGATTTTCATATGATTTTGTATATTTGGGAGAGTACTTTTTTGGCAGAAGATATATTAATAAACTCTTAGATTTGAGGGGAAAGGTCTAGACTGATTAATTTGTTACGTAATTTTGATTTAATAGTTGATTTGATTTGCAAGTATTCCAAAAAGCAATTACTCCCAGTGCTTTATGGACTATACAGGAAAATGGTACCAGGTTATTAATAATAAAGATATGCTGAAGTTGTGTGATGCCCTTTTCTTCTCATGTGCTGAAGTTGAATAGCTTCCTGTAAGCTATAAAATCAAGGTTATTCCAGATTGGAGTGTATTTAGATGATGTGAGTAGGGGATTTGTCATTTGATGTATTTCCACCAGGCTGTCAGAGTTGCTTCTGTTGTCAGAATTTTAAACCAGTGATGTTTTTTGATTGTTTGACTGTAAAAGGTAAAATGAAATGTTAATTGTTTTTACTGATTGATTGTTCAATATCTTGCCACATGTTTTCTGAGTTAGGTTGGATCCATTTGTGTATGTTTTGGAACTGATTTGCCAGAAAATAATCCTTATTGTCTTGGTTTCTGTAGGGTTGTCAATTTAATTCTCAGGGTCTTGTTTTTCCAGTAGAATTTTTTGATAGTTGAATCTAGAGATTTGAACCAGGTACAAGTGGGTTAAATTGGAATCATTGGAAATAAATGGTTGATTTTTGGGAGTATGGACATGTTGGTCACTAATATTGTGTTCATGATGGATAGTGGTAAGTTCATCCAACATTGAAGATCATCATCTATTTTTTGAAGTAATCGAGTATGGTTGAGTCCAAACAACAGGGGAAACATTGACACCCAAATACATGATGTATAGTAGTTGGTGCACAGTGGGATTGGTGATGTTTGGGATGTTACATCCACACTGGTGGAATGTAATGGACGGATTAAATGGTCACACTTTAATTTGATGGTCCGTTTGTTAAATTTAGTTACATTGCAACTAATTCTCATTAGATTATAAGTAGACTGTTAGGTTGCGGTTAGGGTTAGTGGAAATTGACATGTACTTGCAAAGTTTCTTATAGTCAGTTAAATGTCTGTTGAATGTCAGTATCAACAGATATTAAGTAGACAGTCTATGAATACTCAAATGGACCATCGAAATAGTGTTACCGATTTAATTTATGAGTGTGCGTGTATTGTTAGGTGCTTGTCAACCTTTAATGAAACCATTTTGGTCTGGATGAATTGTGAATGGTGTTTTTTTTTCTTTTTCTATTCTATGTGAAAGTGCTGTAGCGATTATTTTAGTGTCTACATTGATTAGTGATATTGGACGATAGCTTGGCGGTAATGCTGGATCTTTGTTGGGTTTGAGGAGGTGTGTAATTGTGGCTGTGTTCATGGTGTCTGGAAGTTTTGATTTTTGTTTTGATTCAATTATCAAAAGGATGGAGAGTGGTGATAAAATGAACCAAATGTGTTTTTAGAATTCTGCAGGGAAATTTATTGTTCGACATAAACCAACACTATGTCTAGTTTCTCAGTCTGAGCTCATTAGTGTTAATAATACCACACCCACGAGTCTTTGTTATTAAAATCGTCTGCATGAGATGCGAACACCATGTAGACTTTGGTCAGAAAAAACACATCAATGAAATTAACGGAAACTTAGCAAATACTCAACAAAGAGGCATGAGAGATATATCTATAGAAAGCTTGAAATGTCTACTTTTACATTAACCAATTAAAGTCGAAAACAAATAATTGCTTTTCATGTAATCTATATCGAAGTAAGGACTGATAAGTAAGTACAGATTCTCCTGTCGCCTCATTACAGCTAACGTGATCCCGCCTCTCAGTGAGCACGCTGTTCATATGGAAATGAACTGAGGTGAGCCAGGTAATAATGTACACCACCCCTGAGACATGGCATAAATGACAAGCTTTATCATAGAGTAACTTTACTTTCTCCTCAGAAGAAAAGCGTGACTCTGATGACAAATTCATACATTTTAAAGAACGTCTAGACCCCACTTCTGTAAGATCAAGTGCATGCCTTAAGTTATATGTAAGATGTATTCATAAGTAACTTTTTCAGTAGATTTGCTATATGTAAGTTTTTATAGTTTACAGAGTTTTATACAGTGTACTTACTCTCACAAGTGTATCTTGAGTTATTTTTTCCTTGAGATTCTTTCCTAAAACTCTTCTCTCTTAGTCACATACGTACCTGTCTGATGGCTCATTATGCAGCTCATTATGCAGGGCTTTGACTTCTCAGGTCTGAATCACTGCATTAGTAATGATAGTTCACGCCTTCTTGCATAGACAATTTTCACTCAAAAAGTCACTTAGAAAATGTAAGTCAATATATTGATTTTTGTGAGCAAGTAAACAAGATGATTTTCATATAATTTTGAAGCAAAAACGCTAGGCCACAAGAGCCAGTTTTTAAAAGTCTTGTGAACAAATGTTGTTCCTTGTTTCAGCGACTTTTAGTTTTTAGCGAATTTAGTGACTTTTAGTTTTTCACTAACCACGCATAAATGTTTCTTTCTCAAAAACACAAACACATACATACATCCTGCTAAGGTATTATTGTAGCCCAGCTTGTACTGTTTACAGTGTCATCAAATTTTAGTCATTGGTAAGTTTTTAAGATACTGAAAACAACACAAATGTCAGTACATGTTCTTTCTCTTTCTTCTTTTTTAATTACTTTGATTAATTACTTTTCCTCTTAAAACTGCCTTTTCTGTTTCCTACTTAAGATATGGGGATGTTTCAGGGGATGCATTTATCTATAGAAAGCAAGCCCATTCTCTTTTAAAATTAGTATCAGAGAAAAGGAAAAATACACAAGACAAAAAAACAGGAAAAAAAATCACTAAAGTTGTTTGTTGTCTAGTAGACGGGTGCCACTATTTTGAATAATGCACTAGGTCTTGTGGGTTATTGTGTTACTCAGCCATGCACAGAAATCCGTAGTGTAGCAGTATTGAGTTGTGTGAAATTAAATTGAAACTGAAAAATAAGTTATGCAAAAGTTTGACCAAAGTTTTGTGTGGATTTCAAAACCTGTAGACGCTTAATGCTGACTGATTATAACACACAATTTGAATATCAATCCTAACAGGTGCAACCAATCATGAAAATTATTTAGGGTAGCTGATTGCTAGTTGTGCTTCTTATTGTGAACCTGAAAGTAGCAACGTGGGAACCTCAAAAGAACTTCCTAATGACCTAAAAACTAGAATAATTCATCAACATGAATTAGGAGGATGCAAAAAGCTATCACAAAGATTTAAAGTTTCTATCTCCACAGTCAGTAATATAGTAAGAAAATGGAAGGCCACAGGAAAAGTTATTGTCAAGGAAACATGTGCTAGACCAAGAAAAATATTTGAAAGGCAAAAGGCGAAGAATGGTTAGAATGGTCACAGTCAAACCACAGACCACCTCCAAAGAGCTCCAGGAACATCTTGCTGCTAATTACGCCATTGCACATTATTCCACAGTTCAGCACACTCATCTCAAAGTACAGCTCAATGGACGGGGGATGCAGAAGAAGCCTTTTCTGCATTCTGCCAACAAGACAAGTTATTTGAGGTATGCAAAGGCTCATCTGGACAAGCCTGAAACATTTTGGAAAAATATACTGTGGACAGATGCCATAACCATGCGCTTTGCATGGCAGAAAAAGAACACAGCATTCCAGAAGAAGAACATGCTCTCTACTGTAAAATATGATTGAGCCTCTATCATTCTGTGGGGATGTGTGGCAAGCACAGGTACTATAAACCTTGTCAGAGTTAAAGGTCACATGGATTCCACCCAGTATCAGCAGATACTGAAGAACAATGTTCAGGAATCAGTCAAGAGGCTGAAGTAATGACAGGGTTGGATGTTTCAACAGGACAATGACCCAAAACACAGTTCCAGATCTACCAAAGAATTCATGCTCAGACACCATACAATGTTCTAGAATGTCCATTCCAGTACCCAGACTTGAATATCATCGAAAATCAATGGATTGATTTGAAAAGGGCTGTTCTTGCTCAGCACCCATCAAACCTGACTAAACTGGAGAAATTTTGCAAAGAAGATTGATCCAAAATGTCTTTAGCATGAATTCAGGCACTTATTATTGGCTATAAGAACCGTCTGCAGGCTGTTATTTCAGCAAAAGGTGACTGCAAAAGATTGATGTCTTGCAACAGTTCTGAAGGCAAAAGGGGATCCAACCCACCATCAGTAAGGTGTACCTATACATGCATACATACACACCTTACTAAAACCAGGTTGGACCACTTTTTGCCTTCACATCTGATTTAATACTTTGTGGCATAGATTCAATGCGGTACTGGAAATATTCATCAGAGGTTTTGGTCCATATTGACATAATAGCATCACTCAGTTGCTGCAGATTTCTTTATTAAGATATTAAGATATGGTGACTGTGGAGGCCCTTTGAGTACAGTAAACTCATTGTCATGTTCAAGAAACCAGTGTGAGATGATTCGCTCTTTATGACATGGCACATTATCCTTCTGGAAGTAGCCATCAGAAGATGGGTACACTGTGGTCATAAAGGAATGGATAGGTCAGCAACTATGCTCAGGCAGGATGTAGCATTGACACAATGCTCAATTGGTACTAATGGGTCCAAAGTGTGCCAAGAAAATATCCCCCACACCATTACATCACCACCACTATTCTGAACCATTGATACAAGGCAGGATGGATCCATGCTTTCATGTTGTTGATGCCAAATTCTGACCCTTCCATCTGAATGTCACTGCAGAAATTGAGACTCATCAGGCCAGGCAACATTTTTCCCAATCTTCTATTGTCCAATTTTGGTGGGTCTGTGAAAATTGTAGCCTCAGTTTCCTGTTCTTAGCTGACAGGAGTAGGGGATCAGCCTACGTTAAAAGACCGATCAGGTATTAATTAGCTCATTTCAAGAAGTCGGATCTTCAGGATTCGAATCACTCGATTTGACTCAATTGAGTCAGACCGAATCAGATTAAAAGATTCACACTTTATCTACCAATTGTCCAGCAAATAGAAGACATCTTATTTTACCAATCTTGTTTATATTATTTCAGTGGCCAACAATAAAAACTTAACACATTATTCGGTTCACTTTTAGCAAGGTAACAAAATATACAGATCAAGGCAATGACTTAGAAGCACATAAACAAGAACATAATTCTTACAAAATTAAACAAATATTTATTGATCTACACTACAATAGCTAAGTAATAAACAAACAAATGCACACACACATTCATACTTACGGAGGCAGTTTAGAGGATGCAAAATGAGTTGACAACTGTCCCAAATTAATTCTAGTCCTTCTTACTAGATCTTAGAATCACACCTGAGAAACCACAAAAGCAGAGGTTTGGCTTATCTTTAACTGCTTAAGATCAATCTGTACAAGATCAACAAGGGACAATGTTTGTTTGTGGTACTTGCACTTTTGCTAAAGTCTTGAGTTTTCCTTGCCGGGCTGGCCTCGGAGAAACACGACGCTCCTGATTGGTGCTCCAGATTTTGCTAGATTGATCTACAAAGGAGATCAAGTGCTGTGATGCCCTGTTCACATGAGACATTGGTGTCAGTGCCTCCCATTGACTTCAAATAGACTGCTAAACTGAATTGTGGGTCTGTTAAGTCATGTTGCCTCCTATGCTCATTGCACAAGTTTAAAAAACAAAACTTATCAAGTGTCAATGGAGGTGTCATCCATTAAGATTGTTTCATGTAAATACTATTACAGATGCTAGCCAATCACGTTAGGGCAGTACCAGAGAATAGCAATATGTCAAAATGAAAAAAGTTTAATATCATTAATATTTCAAATTTAATAAAAATAAAAATGTTATATTTTTTGCTTTACATTGTTGCATGGTGTCCTCCCACACAACTTGAGTTGGTACCATGCTGAAATTTTAGTGGAAATTGCACAGAAGTTGTACAGTGTATGCCAGGCCAAATGGCAACTTGCTATTAGGATAGGAACTACTGCTGGAAACTCAAGAGGAACACACAGACCCATGAAATTAGCCCATGCTTGATCTCTTCAAAAAACTACAATAACATGAGATGAGGCTTGGGATGCAATGCAGAAGAAAGTGATAAAAGATTGAAAAAGCCTGACTATATGTCTTCAAACAGTATCTAAACAATGTCTTTAGGTGTTCTACAGTATGAATATTATTAGCTAAATAAATGATTTCAGGGTGGTTATTAAAAAGTGATAGTTAAATCCAAACATTTACCTAATTGTTTACTGTTACAGACATGCAGTCTTTCAGAAATTATTAGAATATTCTGATTTTGTACTGAATAAATATGTCTTACTTGTTTTACTGCTTAAAAGTTTAAAAGAACATGCCTTTTTTTAAAATAATGTTATTCACCTTTATTTGTATAGCGCTTTTACAATGTAGATTGTGTCAAAGCAGCTTCACATAGAAGGTTATAGTAAATTGAAAATGTCAGTTTAGTTATTAGCTAGTATATTATTAGCTAGTATATAGCAGTATACAGCTAGTATATAACTAGAGTTCAGTTCAGTTCAGTGTTGTTTAATATTCACTACTTAGAGTTCAAACACTAAAGAGTAATCCATCGGTGCGCAGCTCTAGCTGCAGTCTAGGCGCCAGAGTTTGGAGAACTCGAGGCTTGTCTGTCCTTGGAGGGTCACAGGAATCCGTCTCTTGCTTGCTACTCCGCCAAGCAGCTGCTCAGGATACAGCGAGGTCCAGGGTTAAGGAGCCTTGGAATCGTCTCGTCACAGGTCTTGGATCCCATCAGTGGCACTGCATAGTCTCTGGGGGCCTCGGGATGAGTATCCCCAGTTGGAATAGAGAACAAAGACAATAATTAGCGTGGCTGCAGTTCATGTCTTTTGAGATCTTAAAGAGCGGGTTGGATTGTAGCGAGACAGAAGGTTGGTTAGATAAACAGGAGCTAGATTATTTAATGCTTTATATGTAAGAAGTAATATTTTAAACTCAATACGAAACTTAACAGGCAGCCAGTGTAACGAGGATAAAATTGGGGTGATATGATCATATTTTCTAGACCTGGTAAGAATTCTGGGGGCTGCATTTTGTACCAGCTGAAGTTTGTTAATAGAGGAGGCTGGGCAACCAGCAAGCAGAGCATTACAGTAATCCAGCCTAGAAGTCATAAAAGCATGAACTAGCTTTTCTGCATCTGAGATGGATAGCATACTTCGTAGCTTAGCAATATTTCTCAGATGAAAGAATGCAGTTTTTGTGATATGGGAGATATGGCTTTCAAAAGTTAAATTGCTGTCTAATATGACACCCAGATCTTTAACAGTAGAGCTAATGCTAACTCTGCATCCCTCTAGTTGCAGGTCGAGTTGTGAGATCTGCTGTTTACAGGATTTAGGTCCTATAAGTAATAGTTCAGTTTTGTCTGAGTTTAAGAGAAGGAAGTTGTTGGTCATCCAGTTTTTAACATCTTTAATACACTCAGTTAGTTTTGATAGTTTAGACGTCTCGTCAGGTTTAGTAGAAATATATAATTGAGTATCATCTGCATAGCAGTGAAAGCTGATCCCGTGTCTTCTAATAATGTCTCCAAGGGGCAGCATGTAAATTGTAAACAACAAAGGGCCTAAAACTGATCCTTGAGGCACCCCTTACTTTACTGGCCTGACTTGTGAAGGTTGTCCATTAATATTCACAAACTGGTAACGATTAGTTAAGTATGACTTGAACCATTGTAAAGCCATTCCCTGGACACCTGTATAGTTTAAGCGATCTATGAGGATATTGTGGTCAATTTCGTCAAATGCGGCACTAAGATCTAGCAGGACTAACAGCGAGATGCACCCTTGGTCAGCAGCTAATAGTAAATCGTTGGTTATTTTCACTAATGCAGTTTCTGTACTGTGATGAGGCCTGAAACCTGACTGGAACACCTCAAAAACATTGTTCATCTGCAGAAAGGAGCATAATTGGGCAGAAACAACTTTTTCTAGTATTTTAGACATAAATGGAAGATTTGAAATAGGCCTATAATTAGCTAAGTTGCAGGGGTCCAGTTGTGGTTTCTTAATAATAGGCTTAATAACAGCTAGCTTGAAAGAGTTTGGAACATGTCCTAATGACAAAGAAGAGTTGATAACGTTAAGAAGAGGTTACAGGTAGCAATTCTTTCAGTAATTTTGTTGGAATTGGGTCTAGCATACTCGTAGCTGGTTTAGAACTATTTATAATTTTGTCTAGCTCTTCCTGTTCTATGTTCTCGAAGCACTGTAGACTAATTTGGTTCAGTGGAATGTTTACTGGATCTGAAGTATAAGGCCGTACAGAGATTTTAACATCTATTTTTTGTCTAAAGCCTTCTATTTTATCACTGAAAAAATTCATAAAGTCTTCGCTACTCATTTGCGGTGTGATATTTTGTTCCAACGATGACCGATTGTTTGTTAATTTAGCAATGGTGTTAAATAGAAATCTAGGATTGTTATGCTTATTTTCTATCAGTTTACGGAGGTACTCAGCCCTGGCGGATTTGAGGGCCCTCCTATAGCTGGACATACTGTCTTTGTACGCAATTCTAAAGACCTCTAAATTATTTTTTTTCCATTTACGTTCCAAGGCACGGGTTGCTGTTTTGAGAGCACGCGTATGACTGTTATACCATGATGTAGTTTTATCTTCTCTAGTCTTTTTTAATTTGATGGGTGCCACAGTATTTAGTGTGCTAGTAAAGATGGCAGCCATGCTGCTAGTTATTACATCGAGGTCATTTGCATTTGCGGGTGCATTTCGAAATAAAGAAAGATCAGGCAAGTTATTTGCGAATTCCTCTTTGGTAGATGGAACGATAGATCTACTAAGGCGATGTATTGGTGTGGATCTGCTAATGCCAGGTAAACATAGCTTATAAAGTAAGAGGTAGTGGTCTGTAATATCGTCGCTTTGTGGTATAATCTCTATATCCATGACCTCAATTCCATAAGAGAGAATTATATCTAAAGTATGCTTTAGGCGATGGGTGGGACCAACAACATTTTGCTTTATCCCAAGGGCATGTAGTAGATCCATAAATGCTAGCCCTAGTGGATCATTAGCGTTATGGATGTTAAAGTCTCCTACAATTAGTATTTTATCATTTTTAACTAGTAAGTCAGAAATAAAATCAGAAAACTCTTTTAGAAAATTGACATAGGGTCCTGGGGGTCTATATATGGTGATTAAAGCGAGAGATAGCATTTTATTCATAGTATCCGAAAGCATAACATTAAGCGCCAATACTTCAAAGGAGGTAAACATAAGTCCGTTTCTCTGATTAACATTAAGAATATCACTAAAGATTGATGCAACTCCACCACCACGACCAGTTTGACGAGCCTCATGCTTATAAGAGAATCCTGGAGGAGTTGCTTCATTTAAAGTAATATAGTCATTTTGTTTCAGCCAGGTTTCAGTGAGACAGAGTGCATTAAGATTGTTATCTGTTATAATGACATTTATGATAAGTGCCTTAGGTGCTAGTGACCTGATATTCAGGAGACCTAGCTTTACAATATTTATATTTTCATTTTTTATTATTTTTTCTGGTTTGATTCTTAATAGATGTCTTCTAGAGCACACAGTACGCTTATTTCTTGGTCTAGTAATACGAGGAACAGACACAGTTTCTATGTGGTTAGCTGGACATGCATTATTGTGAATTAAGTGGGATGAAGAAGAGTCTATATGGCTAGAATGTGGATTTTTTGAATGTTTACTTACTAGTCAGACAGAACGAAGCGTCCTGGAGATGTTGTCTGACAGCAGATCAGCTCCAGCTCGACTGGGGTGCAGCCCGTCAGCACGGAAGAGCCTAGGACGCTCCCAGAAAAGATATCAGTTATTGGCAAAGAGCAATTTCTGTTCTTTACACCATGTTAATAGCCATTCATTCAGAGCAAAAAGTCTACTGAACCTTTCACTTCCTCGGCGGTAGGTAGGAAGCGGTCCAGAAACGATGATCTGCGTGGTGGGCGCGGTGCGACGAACCGTCTCGATCAGGCTCCTGAAGTCCTTCTTCAGGATCTCCGACTGTCGCAACCCGGTGTCGTTCGTCCCCACGTGGAGGACGACGGCACCGATGCTCTCGCCAGCGGTCAGGATAGCAGGAACCTGGGCACAGAGATTCTTAATGCGGGCACCGGGAAAGCAGTGAGTGCGTACTTTGTTACCTTTAGTGGAAGCAGCGCGGACGTGGCGAACGATGGAATCAGCAATGATCGCCACATCGCGGCCCGTCTCGCGGAGGGGGGCGAATCGGTTCTCCGTGGAGATCTCGAACGGGGGAGCAGGAGACGTCCTGCCCCGGGACCTGGCAAGCACCTTCCGCGGCTGCACCCAGGGGCCGTGGTAGCCAGGAGTCGGCGTGAACGACCCCTGGGCGAACCGCATACTCGGTGCACTGGGCTTGGACAGAGAAACAACTGTTATAAATGTCTTTATTGTCACATTTGATGTAATTAATGCTAAGTATTTGGTAAGTACTGTATTTGCTATTAAGTTTTGACAAGTATGTAAAAAAAATCAGAAAAAGAATGTTTTAGTGCAATTGTTGACACTTTGACACTGCTTTTTCTTTCAGGAAGGAGCGATTCTAGTGTTTCTTCCTGGATGGGACAATATCAGCACCTTGAATGATTTGCTCATGACTGACCAGATGTTTAAGTCAGGTAGATGTATTTTTTTGCTCTGGTGACTGGGCATTTAGAAAAAAAAGCATTTAAAATATATATTTCTATATGTTTGACTACTTTTGAATTATACATTTGTTTGTCCCTAAAAGGATTTATAGGTTCTGCTCATTCAAGCACATGTGGCCTAGCATTAGGAATTATCTGTAATTACATCTTAATTACTGTCCCCGTCCAAACTAAAGAGAAGCAGGCTTTTATAATGGTGCTTGCACAATTGCCTTATTTTAAATATGGTAGCAATTAGGGCTGGGTATATTTAGGCACAGACCAAATTGTTGCTGTTAGGACCCATGGCTCACAAAAAGTAACAAAATGAGGAACACCACAGAAAGCCAAAACTCTAGAACATAATGTATTAAAAACACTTTTAAAAAATTAAAGAAAATATGTAAATGTAGCAGTCAGAAATCATTGGTATTTTAGATGAATGTGTATGTATGAATTTGTAATGTAGTTTAGCATTGCTGGATGTACAAAAACAGTTAAATATATACAGTATGTCCAAAATTGTCCAGTGCAGCAGCCCACTTCAAAATGTCAGCCATATGATTTTAAAGGGTCCAAGTAAGTCAATGGCAGGTGTTTCCCATAGCAAATAGGTTTGAAGATGGAGCCATAGATAAATCACATGAGTGTTAGTGAACCATGTGTGCATAATGGCTAAGTTGAGATTTATTGTCCCTCTGCTACGTGTGGTTACAAATTGGAATGAAATACCTTGCTGGAGAGCGCTACATAAATAAACATAATTATAAATATCAAGACAACATGGAATGTACACTAAGATCTAAAAGTCTGATGTCTGAAAATTTTGTATGCGTTTCAAATGTGAAAAATTTGCACAAACCTTACACGTTAACTTTATACCTGTTGAACTTTTCCTAGTCCTCCCTGGAAATCAGTCAGAGACTTTAAATATGTTCGATCAAAATAATGAATTAGATGAATAAGGCATTACAGAGTTTAAGTGTGTGTGTGTGTGTGTGTGTGTGTGTGTGTGTGTGTGTATACAATAGGTACTACTTAAATAGCTGTAAATACCCTGCTACTTATGAATAAAGATTAAATAATAGGACAAAACATTATAATTGCTTCATTAATCATTAAAAACTTGTTAACAGCTTTATTATTATTGTAAAAGTTTTAAATGAAATGAAGATTCATTTTGGAAAAAGTAAAATTAAAGAAATAAAAGACCACTAAAATAAACGACAACTAAAATGAAAGTAGGTACAAACATAAATACAAAAATAGGCCTAAATAAATAAATATATAAAGCAGTGTTTTAGCCTAAAAATTGAGATGTACAGTGTTTGTTAAGTGACTAAGACAGTTACTAAATAAGCTTTTTCATTTACATTTTCGTTGTATTTTATGTTGTATGATTTTATGTCTCAATTGTCCATGAATAATTAAATAGGCCTAAATAATTATTTACTTAAAGACATTACCAGCTAAACATGGAGAAACGTCTGGCGCATGGTCTAAAGAGCTCTTCAGTTGAATGCTACTTCATCAAAAGCATAAAAATTAACTGACCTACCTTAAGCAGATCACTAAAATTATAATAAAAGTATTTTTCTTTCTCTAATATAGATATTTTTATTAACATAGTTCATTACAGAAGTTTTCCCAGAGATGGGTTGTGGCTGGAAGGGCATCCGCTGCGTAAAACAAATGCCGGATAAGTTGGCGGTTCATTCCGCTGTGGCGACCCCGGATTAATAAAGGGACTAAGCCGAAAAGAAAATGAATGAATGATTACAGAAGTTGCTGTGCATAGAAACATAAGTAGACCTATATGTAGGTGTAAGATATGTAACCAGGAATTTTGTCTCTCCATGTTTGTGAAAAATATTGGAGACATCCTCCATCTCAAACCAAATGTTAGGCCATTGTGGTGTTAATGGGGATTGCGCTTTAACAAAATAAAACAACTACCCAAAAATACAAAATTGGTTACAGGGGTTGCTACAGAAAATAGCCTGATGATGATGATGATAATAATAATAATGATAAGGTAAAGAAAGAGAAAGAAAAACCCTATTGGTATTTTTTGCTTATGATCGCCTGCACTCATACTATCTGCATTTCCACTGTCGGGTCAGTTTGAGCCAGGGCTTTTATTGGGCCGGGAGTTATGCTGTGAGGCTGAAATCATGTCGCGCTTCCAGTGTCAGGCTAGTTTCTTGCAGCACGTCACGCAAACCCGGCCCCCAGAACATTGCCCAAATCAAACGTCACAACCCGCCCAGTTCAGTGGGAATCAGACAGACAAAGCACACTATCGCATCATCATGGAGCGGTTAAAATGAAGACAACCAAAACAAACAAATGACACGTTACTGTACAGCGTTACATTTTATATCTATTCACACAGGCCTGTGTGTTTTCATTCATTATATTAGTTTAGTCTACTCGCAGACTGACTGTTGGCATCGCACGTCGAGTGGTCTCGCCTTAAGGAGGGACCTAACATATTAATATTTCCATATTTCTTCCAATTTAAGGTTGTTGCTTATTATTCGGTTATCTTATGTAAAGGAAAGTGTTAAGTGTTTCAGGACATACAGCAGTAATAAAATATAGCCTATATTTTCGTTGCGCTCAGCAGCTATCTACTAATAAAGCTCTACATTTAAAATTTTATTTTAAAATTTTCCATGTCATATTAAAATATAAACGTTTATTTGAGGACAATCCGTTTGTAAAGCAGCGCTGAGCAGGACTGGATGACAGAAAAGAAGGTAGCCTAGTTTCTTTTTTCACTTACCCATAAAATGCTCTGTTTGCACTATTTGATTTTTATGATTATATCCAAATAATTTATAAATAATATTTCTAAACTCCTCCGTTGTTTATTGTTTTTAGAAAATATCTCAAATCTTTTTTTCAGACAGGCTTTTGTAAAAATGAAAATTTAAAATGGCTTGAAACGGTTTAATTTGTATTGTTTATACCAAAATTGTTATAGCTTTGGTTTGTTTTATTGGTTTATTTATTTGATGTGATTATTATGCCTGGTCTCTCTCACACACAGGCATCTAAACGCGCACATATCAAGCACAAACACACCTTTTAAACTTGACAAAAACTCTCAACAACCTTTACTGGTTGCTGTGTCTTTAATATGGTGTAAAGATTATTATGCGTTATTGAAACATCAAGGAGGATGCTGCAAAGAAACATATTAAATTAAAACTTTATTATTTTATGCAAAAACCTTACATTTAAAATGGAGACATAAGTGCGATCATAAGAGAAAAGACCCCTAGCCTATAATGTGTGTTCTATAAGTGTTTTATGGAATAGCCTATCTTAAACTGACCAGCTATGTTTTCTTTCCCTTATTTTCATTAATTTTATTTGTTTACTTGCAGACCGACTGTTGGCATCATACATCGAGTGTATTTTATAACATCCTTGTTTTGATAAACGGCGTCAAGCATTCAGCCCAAATGCTCCGGAGAGACCTAAACATTAATATTTCTATAGGCTATATAATAGGTAATGCCCCTTTATTTAAGAGAATAATTTAAAGGTGTTGCATATTATTTGGTTATCTTAAGTAAAGGAAACATGTTTTAGGACATAATAGCAAATAATAAATATAGACTATAGTATAGGCTATATTTTGTTGCGCTCAGCAGCTATAATAAAATTAACACTTGTTTGAGGACATAGAACACATTTTTGCTGTTTTTCCAAATCTGTTTAAAAAGTAGCGATGCGCAGGGCTGGATGACAGAAAAGAAGGTCGTTTTTGCTTTCAGTTAACCATAAAATGCCCTGTTTGCACGATTTGATTAATATCATTGTATCCAAATACTTTATAAAAAAATTTAAAAACTCAGTTGTTTATTGTTTAGAATTTTTTTTTTCAGATATAGGCTTTTTTAAAATAAAAGTTTAAAATGGCTTGAAACGGTTTAATTTATTTGCATTTTCTACACTGTACTCATATAGGCAACAGTTAACAATTTCAATAATAAAAATAATAATAATTAATTATTGGTAGGCTATTGATAAAGCGAGTTATTCCCTTCGGCAGTGACCGCGTCCTGCAAGCATAAAGAGAATATCTGGGGAGAATCGCGTTTTAACAAATATATAAATATATACAAGCTAATTTATAATGAGCTTAAATTATATATATATATTTTTAT